>JACXGI010000766.1:0-117809 GCA_016801175.1 Esox masquinongy | reverse complement strand
TTATGTCCAAATAGAGTCCCGGTGTAGAAAAGTTGGGTAAAAAGGTCAACAGATAAAAATATTGCGTTGGTAAACTCTTAAAGTAGAATTTAACCAATTAGTTTACAAAGAGTAAATTCGAAAAAGTTTGGCAGGTAGCCAGGTAGGTAACAGCAAGCAGCGTGCAGCACGTCAACAATCCCACAATGCACCAAATGACGCCCCACTTTCCCAAAGAGTGGGGTTTGGGAAAGCTCTGTAGACATACAGTAGTTACGTTATGCTAAGCCTTAACTGAAACTGTATACGGTTATATTGCGACTGTTTCTGGCATGGAAAAGTTCATCTTCAGTCTCGCTAGCAAATGCTCAATTCTTAAGATTATTCCTAGGAAGTTAGTAGATACTAGTAACCCTATTACTGGCTAATAAGCTGTTAAAACGGCCAGTGGCAAAAGCCACAGTTCATAGACGCTATGGTGGAGGTAAGAAACGTTAGTCAGTTTAACACAATCCTCAATGGAGTCTAGCGACTGCTGAAACGTGTAATGCTGTGGCGTAGTGGTTAAAGACAGTGCCTCATGTGGAAGTCCTGATTTCGAATCTATTGAGAGCAACAACATTTATTAATTATTTCTGATAGATTCCACGATTCTCTTGTCTTTTCACTGGATGAAAAAGTTAGTTATCGTCACCTTTATTGATAGTTATTGTATCAATGTCATTCACGAATGAAAGACAAAAGTATGTTGTTTTGCCATGAAAGAAAAAAATACGTTCTTATGCCATGAAATGAAATAGCTTTGGCAGAGTCGCTGGCAATTGCTCAATTCTTATGACTATTCCAGTAAATTAGTAGATACCGGTAAAGCTTATTACTGGCTAATACGCTGTTAAAACGGACAGTGGCAAACGGCATACATAGACACTATTTGTGGTGGAGGTAAACTTAGTAAGAAACATTAGTCAGTTTAACTATATCAGTGTCATTCACAAATAGCCATATAACTGTTAAAACAGCCAATGGCAAAAGAGGATTTGTTCAGGATAGAGACAAGAGGCTATCCTGACACCCAGCAAATATGCAGCTCTGTGGTGTAGTGGTTAATGACACAGCCTTTCACGTGGGCGACCTGGGTTCAAATCTCGAGCAGGCAACGTTTTCTATTGCGGGCCGGCTGAACTAGGCTTGCCTGGTTTCTTGTTTATAACAAGTGATTTATTTCAAATTATTTTTACAAGCTATTCCATTAATTAAAATTGCAAATGGACTATAAATGTTGTAAAAACAGGCAATTTCTCCCATGAAATCGCATAGAGATGTATGAATTGCCTTGCATTAGCTAACATCTTTGTGTCAATGTTTTCTGGCCATAACAACAAAATAGAAAATGTGTTAGAGCTATTTATATATATTTTTTTTACAGTCTCTTAAAACTATACTTTCCAAACAAAACTACACTTAATATATAGACTTTATAAACAGATTTGCGTTACAGTCTGCATTAAATCAAACAAACCTACCGATGTGTTCCAGTGAATAAAGAAATATCCTTGGAAGGAAGCTTAATAGGAATAAATTATATAAAATGAATGAACAAAACCAAAACCAAATCTGGCTTGCACATCCATAGATGCAAGGTCTTACCAAAAATGTAAAGAATCATTTGGCAATGTCCATATTATTATGATCATTTATTCTTGTTTAGAAAAATTAGCATGTCCACATGCTCCAGAAGTAGGCTTAAGTAGTCTGACTCTCAGGCCTGCAGCTGAGAGAACCCTTTCAGCTGGTAGGCTACAGATGTTGCCCGGGATGCACGGGTATGCTTTCGCTAGCCGTGATAATTTCCTGTACTTGGCCGTTAACCAGACCTGTTTAGTCTATAGTAATAACCTGTCATTACTGCCGCCTAGTGAGTCAATCGGTAGTACAGATTGTTTTTTGGAACTTTGGAAAATTAGATTAACTTGTCGACAAATGCCATCCTTGTCGAAATGTCAACAATTCAACTATATTTGTTCTCACCCTTAATACATACAGTGAGGGAAAAAAATATTTATTTATTTGCTCATTGCTCATTATTATTTATTTGCTCACTGACAAAGAAATGATCAGTCTATCATTTTAATGGTAGGTTTATTTGAACAGTGAGAGACAGAATAACAAAAAAAAAATCCAGAAAAAAAATAAATATTAAATATATAAATATATAATATAAATATTTGATCCCCCCTCAATCAGAAAGATTTCTGGCTCCCAGGTGTCTTTTATACAGGTAACAAGCTGAGATTAGGAGCACACTCTTAAAGGGAGTGCTCCTAATCTCAGCTTGTTATCTATATAAAAGACACCTGTCCACAGGAGCAATCAATCAATCAGATTCCAAACTCTCCACCTTGGCCAAGACCAAAGAGCTGTCCAAGGATGTCAGGGACAAGATTGTAGACCTACACAAGGCTGGAATGGGCTACAAGACCATCGCCAAGCAGCTTGGTGAGAAGGTGACAACAGTTGGTGCGATTATTCGCAAATGGAAGATACACAAAAGAACTGTCAATCTCCTTCGGTCTGGGTCTCCATGCAAGATCTCACCTCGTGGAGTTGCAATGATCATGAGACTGGTGAGGAATCAGCCCAGAACTACACGGGAGGATCTTGTCAATGATCTCAAGGCAGCTGGGACCATAGTCACCAAGAAAACAATTGGTAACACACTACGCCGTGAAGGATTGAAATCCTGCACCACCCGCAAGGTCCCCCTGCTCAAGAAAGCACATGTACAGGCCCGTCTGAAGTTTGCCAATGAACATCTGAATGATTCAGGGGAGAACTGGGTGAAAGTGTTGTGGTCAGATGAGACCAAAATCAAGCTCTTTGGCATCAACTCAACTCGCCGTGTTTGGAGGAGGAGGAATGCTGCCTATGACCCCAAGAACACCATCCTCACCGTCAAACATGGAGGTGGAAACATTATGCTTTGGGGGTGTTTTTCTGCTAAGGGGACAGGACAACTTCACTGCATCAAAGGGACGATGGATGGGGCCATGTACCGTCAAATCTTGGGTGAGAACATCCTTCCCTCAGCCAAGGCATTGAAAATGGGTCGTGGATGGGTATTCCAGCATGACAATGACTCAAAACGCGCCGTGCGCGACAACAAAGGAATGGCTCAAGAAGAAGCACATTAAGGTCCTGGAGTGGCCTAGCCAGTCTCCAGACCTTAATCCCATAGAAAATCTGTGGAGGGAGCTGAAGGATCGAGTTGCCAAACGTCAGCCTCGAAACCTTAATGATTTGGAGAAGATCTGCAAAGAGGAGTGGGACAAAATCCCTCCTGAGATGTGTGCAAAACTGGTGGCCAACTACAAGAAACGTCTGACCTCTGTGATTGCCAACAAGGGTTTTGCCACCAAGTACTACAGTGGATATATAGTCTACACACCCCTGTTAAAATGCCAGGTTCTTGTGATGTAAAAGAATGAGACAAAGATAAATCATGTCAGAACTTCCACCTTTAATGTAACCTATAACGTGAACTATTCAATTGAAAAACAAACTGAAATCTTTAAGGGGGAAAAATAAAAAACTCACAATAACCTGGTTGCATAAGTGTGCACACCCTTAAACTAATTCTTTGTTGAAGCACCTTTTGATTTTATTACAGCGCTCTGTCTTTTTGTGTAGGAGTCTATTAGCATGGCACATCTTGACGTGGCAATATTTGCCCACTCTTCTTTGCAAAAGCGCTCCACATCTGTCAGATTGCGAGGACATCTCCTGTACACAGCCCTCTTCAGATCACCCCACAGATGTTCAATTGGATTCAGGTCTGGGCTCTGGCTGGGCCATTCCAAAACGTTAATCTTCTTCTGGTGAAGCCATGCTTTTGTTGATTTGGATGTGTGCTTTGGGTCGTTGTCGTGCTGAAAGGTGAACTTCCTCTTCCTCTTCAGCTTTCTAACGGATGCCTGAAGGTTTTGTGCCAAAATTGCCTGGTATTTGGAACTGTTCATAATTCCCTCCACCCTGACTAAGGCCCCAGTTCCAGCTGAAGAAAAACAGCCCCAAAGCATAATGCTGCCACCACCATGCTTCACTGTAGGTATGGTGTTCTTTGGGTGATGTGCAGTGTTGTTTTTGTGCCAAACATACCTTTTGGAATTATGGCCAAAAAGTTCAACCTTGGTTTCATCAGACCATAACACATTTTCCCACATGCTTTTGGGGGACTTCAAACTTCAGCCGGGCTTGGATGTTTTTCTTTGTAAGAAAAGGCTTCCGTCTTGCCACCCTACCCCATAGCCAATTCATATGAAGAATATGGGAGATTGTCACATGTAGCACACAGCCAGTACTTGCCAGAAATTCCTGCAGTTCCTTTAATGTTGCTGTAGGCCTCTTGGAAGCCTCCCTGACCAGTTTTCTTCACGTCTTTTCATCAATTTTGGAGGGACATCCAGTTCTTGGTAATGTCTCTGTTGTGCCATATTTGCTCCACTTGATGATGACTGTCTTCACTGTGTTCCATGGTATATCTAATGCTTTGGAAATTCTTTTGTACCCTTCTACTGACTGATATCTTTCAACAATGAGATCCCTCTGATGCTTTGGAAGCTCTCTGCTGACCATGGCTTTTGCTCTGAGATGCAACTAAGAAAATGTCAGGAAAATCCTACTAGAACAGCTGAACTTTACTTGTGATTAATCAGAGTCACTTTAAATGATGGCAGGTGTGTAATGACTTCTGTTTAACATGAGTTTGAATGTGATTGGTTAATTCTGAACACAGCCACATCCTCAGTTATAAGAGGGTGTGCACACTTATGCAACCAGGTTATTGTAAGGTTTTTATTTTTCATTTTTTCCCACTCGAAGATTTCAGTTTGTTTTTCAATTGAGTTGTTCACATTATAGGTCACATTAAAAGTGGAAAAAGTTCTGACATGATTTATCTTTGTCTCATTCTTTTGCATCACAAAAACCTGGCATTTTAACTGGGGTGTGTAGATTTTTTATATCCACTGTAAGTCATGTTTTGCAGTGGGGTCGAATACTTATTTCACTCATTAAAATGCAAATCAATTTATAACATTTTTGATGTGTTTTTCTGGATTTTCTTGTTGTTATTCTGTCTCTCACTGTTCAAATAAACCTACCATTAAAATTATAGACTGATAATTTCTTTGTCATTGGGCAAACGTACAAAATCAGCAGGGGATCAAATACTTTTTTCCCTCACTGTACATACAATCTCTCTGGTAGATTGTCCCTAGACAACAAACTATCAGCAACTCCCTAAGGTCAACACAGGAAACCCTGGTTGCCTAGCAATGTGTCTTGCGTGTGTAGTAGTTTTGCTACGTAAAGTTCCCAGTCCCAAATTGCACCATATTCCCCATGTACTGCACTTTGGGTAACCAGGGCACTGTATAGGGAATATCTTGCCATTTGGCGCGCAGCCTCAAACCGGCTTTTCTCTGACTCACCTTTTTTGTTTCATCCTATGCCTGCTTGTCTTTCTGGCACTAACACTGTCATGAATCTTTTGACTACTTTGTGTTTGTGTGTGCTTGTGTGTCATCCTGTTCCTCCTGTTTCTCTGGTCCTGTCAGATGAGTGGAGTTCATGTCAAACCTTTTAAAACCTGACCTTACTGTCATTATCTGTCGTTTGCTTCTTTGTCCTGTCCTCCAGTTTATCATGGCACACTTCTGTCATAGCCTTATCTGTTCTCTTCTAAGTATAGTATGTTTTGATTCCACTCAACTCTCTGATGCTGTGTCACTTTGACCTGTCCTAAGGGCTTTACACCACAAATTGCCATTTGCGTCTTTGTATGTCAATATGAAAACGCCAAATAAACAAAATACAACACATCATAGACACTTAATTTGACATGTCAAGTAATGAAAATCTATTCTAAAATGTTGCATGTACAGAATTTGCATGAGAAAGCCAACTTAGCAAAGTGCTGCAAAAGCAAGGAGTTGTAAGAGCACAATGTGACAAGGCAGAGTTGTTAATTGATATTTATCTGCACCCTAAAATAAAGTTATTGGAGGGTCCTTTAGGAGTTCTTTTCAATGAAACTCTGGGAACACTTAAGTTATTCAAAGAACCTGTGAGAATGTTTTCTCAAAGAACCATTTGAAGAACCTTTTGGGGGAGACTTAAGAGTTGCTCATATCCTCGTCTTCTCGTAATGGTTTTCATCCGATCTAACAAACAGATTCCTGATAAAATAAAGAAAATAAAGCATTTGCTGTCTAGTCATAGACAATACTGTCTTCAATAGCATGTTCATAGCACTTATTATTTCATAACAAGAGATTTTGGCCAAATGTATTCAACGACAGGAAAACAGAGCACACAGCTACAATAACCTTTGTAACCTGTAAGTTGATGATAACGTAATGTGATGCACTTATGCCTCATTTCCACAGGTGCCAAACAGTTTTGTTTTACCCTAAAGTCCGGAAATGTTTCTGTTTCTATATGGCCGAGTGGCCCGGCCCTCACTTGGTGTCAAGCCCCGGACTTTAGGACTTAGGGCGAGGTTTGCGGGTTTGATGCGTTACGTGCTGCGAAAACACGGCATGTTGTGCTATTCGAATAGCAGTGTGTATCATTTGCTTAGTTTTTAGGCTTCTCGTAATGGTTTTCATCCAATCTAACAAACAGATCCCTGATAAAAAAAGAAAATAAAGCAATAGCGCAGGGAAGCAAAGACTCAAAACATAAAGAGTTGGAACGACCGAACGTGGTACGATGTCATTGACTCAATAGAAAAACGAAGCTCTGAGACCGAGACGTAGCCTGCAGAACGTATAGCCTAACAACACACAATTACCTCAGAAATCTCCCAAATCCTTGTGTAAAAAGGTAGATAGTTTTGACAAACTACTTAAACAAAAAATTGAATACACTGGCTTACAGTTGCAGTGTCACGAGTGTAGGTGTAGAAGGAGCCAGTCGCATTTGAGGAAGAAATTTGTTTTATTACTCAAGTTCAAACGCCGTATTATAAACAAACTGAGCATGGCGTTATTGTTTATTTTACTGCCAGAAAAATATCTCTTATTTTTCGTAACTCAATCAAAATCGCGTTGATTGTTTACTCCTCCCTCCCCACCTGAGCCCCTCCTTAAGTCCTTGGTACCAAATGTATAGTCGAAACAGGAAAGTCTTGAGCCAACATTAGACTAAATCACCGGTATAGCCCTGGTACCGGGGTAAAGCACCAGTGGAAATGCGGCATTACTGCTTCAGATGCGGCAGTTCTAATCAATAATGGACAAAACACCTATCTCCCCATTCACTATTCAAAAACCTTGTAACTCCATTTGAGCTTGATTTTGGTAAAATATTAATGATATAATGACACATGCAGTATCTGTCCATTTGTAAAGAAACTATACCAACTTTTAATGTGCTGTGCTCAATTATTACAAAAACAGTTTTTTTCACTTCCTGAAAAGTTGTGATTTTGGAGATACGTTTCCGCCCCACAGCGACGATATACTTCTTGGATACTCCAAGAACCTTTTCTTTTTAGAGTGTGACCAACCTGGGCAGTTCTGAGCCAATTACTGCTGAACTAATTCATGCTGGACCCCTGGGCATTGTTGCGATGCCAGGACCAGGATTCGACCACTTGCGAGTCAGTGACTATCACTATGCCATACATGGGCCTCTTCTTTTCACACTTCATTTGTTTTCTATATCCAAGTTGATACTGTGTCAATGAAGTGTTTTGTATGTAAGAAAAATATATAGCGCCTTTGTAAAGAATTCCGACCAATTGTGTCTCTGTTCTGTGCTCTTTTCATTCTTACTTCAATCCTGACCAGTCTAAGTCCCTGCTGCTGAGAAGTATCCCCATAGCATTGTGCTCCCACCACCATGCTTTACCATAGGGGTGGTATTAGCCAGGTGATGATCAATGTTCCCTCTAATTCTTTGGGTTACTTAGTACATGTCTGGTCTCTAGCCGAGATGTTTAAGTTATTATTTAAGTATTTGCAACTTCTGGTACGCAATTAGTGAACACTAAGAGGCTGTACCCACTTTAATATACATTTTCATATACAATGCCAATAGGCCATTGTGCCTATTTGAACATAATTTTGGCCTATAGGTTTGCCCTGCAAACAACCAGAGGAGCAAATTCTAGAGCATTTTCATGTAGCTTTTGATTTAAATGATGTAGTAAACAGTAGCCTTTTAGTGTTCAGTGCAGGCCTTCATTCAGTTAAAGGTTTTTACATTAGAGCCTAACATTTGTTTTTGTACTTGGTGTGTAACACGAGAATCATACCAAGAATTATACTGTGTAAGCGACTGCATATTGATGTATTTATAATATATAATCATGTGTTTCATCAGAGGCACTGATGAAATACATCAGTGTCTCTAAATGGGATCAGCAATTGAAGAAATTTACAGATATGAATAAAAGATAATATATGTAAAATGTCTCAAATACAGCAATATTTACATACCAACTTCATGAGGTTTGTAAGGTTTTAGAAATAGGCTACAGTTCACTAAACATTCCATAAAAGTATAAGGCATTCTTGGCAGAATTGAAGTTCAAAAATATATAAATGTAATTCACCAATATATTGCTCTGTACTCAAGTTGGTATATCAGGTCCTAAACAAAATAATTTTTTTGACTGCGTCCACTTATATTTAGGGATTACGCACTTTCTGTTTACATTTGTGTTTGTATCTAACTAGAAAGTAGGGTTTAGGTCAGGGCTCTGTGTATGCCACTGGAGTTCCTCCAAACCTACCTCGTTGAACCATGTTTTTATGGACCCCACTTTGTGCACTGGGGCACAGTCATGCTGGAACAGGATAGGGTTTTTCCCAAACTGTTGCCACAAAGTTGGAAGCACCCAATTGTCTAAAATGTCTTTGTATCCTGTTGCATTAAGATGATCATTCACTGGAACTAAGGGGCCTGGCCCAAACCCTGAAACACAGCCCCAGACCATTATCCCTCCTCCACCAATCTTTACAGTAGGGCCTATGCTTTTTGGTTGGTAGGGTTCTCCTGGCAACCCCCACACCCAGATTTGTCCATCAGACTGCCAAATAGTGAAGTGTGATTCATCACTCCCGAGGACATGTTTCCACTGCTCCTGAGTCCAGTGGCAGAGTTCTTTTCACCACTCCAGCCGATGCATCGCATTGCGCATGTTGATGTGAGGCTTGCGTACAGCTGCTTGGCCATGGAAACCCATTTGGTGAAGCTCTTGACGCCCATGTCTTGTGCTGATGTTGCTTCCAGAGGCAGTTTGGAATTGTGTGTTGAGTGATGATAGGAGATTTTTATGTGCTTCAGCGCTTGGCGGCCCAGCTCTGTGAGATTGCGTGGTCTACCACTTCATGGCTGGGCTGTTGTTGCTTCTAGACACTTCCACTTTTATAGCACTTCCACAATTATAGCACGTACAGTTGACTGGGGCAGATTTAGTATGGCAGACATTTCACAAACTGACTTGTGGAGTCCTATGACAGTATCACGTTTAATGTCATTGAGCTCTTTTTACTGCCAATGTTTGTCTACGGAGATTTCATTGCTATGTACTGTATTTTATGCACCTGTGAACAATGGGCGTGGCTGGAACACCTGAACTGAATAATTAGTAGGAGTACCCACATACTTTTGGCCATATAGTATACTTCAAAGGATGGGTAGTGTCATGGCAAAGGGTCAGCTTTTTACATAAATTGGTAAATATTTCTGAAATGTGTTTTCTCTTTATTATGGAGTGTTGTTTGTAGATTGATGACAACAAAACGTATTCAACACAGTCTGGAGAAAGTGAAGGGGTCAGAAGACATTCTGATGGCACTTTTTATAAATTATCTTTAATAATTATTACATGTATTGAAATCCTGTTTGTTGGCTTTTACATGATCTCAAACTCAACCATTTATCTTTTCCAGTGAAATAGAAATGGATCCGTCAAGGGAGTGTGCGACATGCAAAATCGAACCGTTTTGAGCAATTCTGTTATCGGAACTATTTTCCGTCACTTTCTGACAACTATTACCATAGGCCAGTATATAGGAAGTCAAATCAAATAAAAAATGATAGTGTTAAAGTGTCTGAAAGTAAATGATGCTGAAAATCTTATTGAGTATTCATTTTCAAATTCCTTAAAGAAATTGGTAGTTACGATATAAGCTGGAGTCAAAGTTTCTTAACAATGTGACTTTTCTTGAATTGCTTTTAAAGGGATAGTTCATCCAAAAATCATATTTCGGTGACAGTCCCCTTACCCCCAGTTGGTCCTTCAGATACATAGTCATTTTTTAAAACAATCCATTATGCAGCTCTGTCTCAGTCAGTAGTTAGCATTATTAGCATGGTACAAATTCATGAGTGGCTTACCTCTATCGCAAAGCTGCACTGCAAGCGGAAAACTACTCTAAAACACTCCAAACTAAGACAAGTGGTGTTCTTTACCTCAAAGAACATATCAATGTAGTATTCCTCGAAATAAAGTTTACATTTTCGCGATGTAATTCTCATTTCAAATAAACTGTTACTTCCTGTGTTTACCAGTCAGTTTTATCAATCCACCCGTTCGTTCGGGAAGTGTATACACAGTAAACGAAAGTTAGTATTTGCTAGCTAGAAAGCAAGTTACTTATTTTGTATTTGATGTTCACCTCGGACAGTCTTTGCTTGAGAGAGAATATTATGTCTGACTCTGAATACGAGCAGTAAAAACATTTTTCAGGGGATATAGCCTTACTTGTTCTAACAATAATACACAGATGATGAATTTACCAAATAGAAGCTTTGAGAGCAGCTACGGGGGACAATGGTGAACATGTTAATCCCCAACCCTTGCCCAGAATGTCAGGAGGCAATGTGTACTTTGTGTATTATAATATAGCAATCGGAAGATTACTTAGTCTGTCTTGTCACCACGGGTTGAGCTGGGTAACTTGATGGAATTGAATTCTCCTTCAGTCCTCTTCTAAGTGAACGTAGGGCAAGGACCTCTGTATTAAAATGTTTCTCGCAAAAATTGTATGTCTCGTTGGCGAAGTTGGTCCATTGATTCTCCCACAATACGACTCTGGAGAGGCAGAGTTATTGTCCCAATTGCAGTGTTGTAGGTAGAATTTAATTAACTCAAGATCCACGAGCAGGCAGAAGTCGACATTGATATTTACAAACAATTGAAATATAGAAGTTCACAGTTTATTTATCAAATACACCATATAACATAGTGTCATCCCGCACAATGAAATTCTTGTGACATGGCACACAACATCTACAAAGTAAGAGTTAAGAAATATATAAAGCAACAATATAGCAATAATATACAGCTCCGGAAAAAACTGAGACCACTGCACTTTTTTCTTTCCTTTCCAAAAAAGTTGAAAAGGAACGTTTTGAGTGAGGAACAGAAGCGTTCAATTTGCAGTGGTCTCTTGATTTTAACCCTTCTGTTCCTCACTCAAAACCTTCCTTTGTAAGTGTAAACTAGCAGCAATTTTAAAAATGTAGGTGAAGCAACCGATCTTCACATAGCTTGTTGAGGTTAAAGTTCACGCTCACCTCGATGACATCACTGCCGAAGAACAGAAGCTGTGTATGGTGGCTATAGGAAATAGTTTGGTAGTGTCTGTTTGAATTCAGCCAATTCCACCGGTTGTTTCGTCAGTGTACAGTTTAAAAAATTTATGCTACTGTGACAGATTACTGAATGTAGTTTGAAGTGTTTTGGTGTGGTTTTCCGCTTGCAATGCAGCTTTGCGATAGCGATACGAAACATTTCCATTCATGAATTTGGACAATGCTAGCAACGCTAATTACAGACTGGGACAGAGCTGAATAATGGATTGTTTGAAAAATGACTATGGGCCTTCTAGAAGCTCTTTTGTTAAGTAAACTTTGAGGAAAAAATAATTTTGGATGAACTATCCCTTTAAGCAATCATCTCTTTATCCTAATAGACTTATGATTTATATTTTTCAATGTATTTTGATTAATGTGCATAACTGAAAGGAAATACAACTTTACTTTTAGTACTAATGGAATGAAGGGCCTTACATTTTTTGCAATTGCAGTTTTCTGTACTTCTATTTTGGTTAGGGGTTCCCAACCTACAGGGTACTGCCCCAATGTGGACCCCAACATTTTATACTAAGGTGTTTAAGGAAATGCATTGTGATAGATGACTGACTTATGTAAATCTATTTTATTTCATTCTATGGATTTCAAATCTCTTGCAAATGGCTTATTGAGCTTTGTGAGGAATTGCGCTAAACCATCTCTCATACAAAGGATCCTTTTATTGTCCACTGCCTCTACTCTGTTGCAACATTGAGGAAGTTTAAAGGCCCTGCAGCCTTTTTTCTCTGCTGGACTACACAACAATCATTTCTGATGATTGAGTGTTAAGCCATGCAAAAGCTCTTGATTCCGTTATTAGACTGGGTACTGTCAAGAGAGAGCTGTGCATCAACTTTAGTTGCTATGGTCAGGCAACCCCAGCTTTTGCCATAATGAGTAACTACAATTAGTACTTTTTTTGTTACAAGTTTTTTCCCAGAAATTTGTTAGGCATTTCCCTCCTTGCTTTATTGCATCCTGATACCAGGAATCCTACTTCTGAGTCAGATAACTTTTTTTTTTTTTAAACTATTTACTTTCAGACCTGCCCTAATTTGGTTACTGTGTTTGCCTAGGAGTGGTTCTGATGGAGTGGGTCTGACCTTGCTCAATTGGATGTCGAGCCAAGCCTTATCTCTTGTGAGATTTACAATAACACCAGTACATTTAAAGGTTTACAGTACATTTAAAGGCCGTTTATCAACTTAGCTCACAAATATGACTTATTTTTAATCCTAGTTAAGATACATTAGCTGACATAAGGAGTAAAGTGAAACTAGATAATTCTAAAAGATTTAAATATATTGGTCAGTACCGGTTTGCATCTTAACATTTTAAATAATTAAAAGAAGGTTCTTTATTTTGTGGAGAAATTATTTGAGTTTTTCAAAATTGAAAAGATCCCATTGTTTAAAACACCCTGACTCCCAATGCTCTATTCAATTTTAACAATGTAACTTTTGATGTAGATCAGCTACTTTGATCACTTTTGCAACATCTTGCATATAACCTTGAGGGTATGAAATCTTAGGCTTCTTTTTTTAAGGAAATGTTTGTTTTGGTGTTATTCAGGAAAAAATGAAAGCTTATTTTGCTGATAGGACATTGGTATTGATTTGAACCAATCTGCAGCGGTACATGTGCACCAGAAGCATTGGCTTATACCAAGTCTGCTGGGCCATTTTGTAAGATTTGTACTGTACTCCTGGCATAAATGACCAAAAGTCATCTGTAGGGATTGTTTTAAGCTAATGTGTCCAATATTTATTTGGGTACTGTCTGCAATACAAATCTGAAATCATAACAGAAATGTATTCTACTAAAGAAAATGTACTGCTCTAGTAACAACCACATCAACTAAGTTTTTTTTTTTTTTAACATTTAAAAATAATAGAAAATGCCGACACCTTCCCCAAAATTGAGGATGTGACATCTTTGCATTTGAAATGGAAAATGTAAACAATATGATCTTCTACTGTACTGTGCAAAAGTCTTCGACAACTTTAGAAACTTGTTGAAGCTGTCTCTGGGCATTGTGTTTATTAGCTCATAAAAACAATATCATTAGAATGAAGGCAAGGCAAGTTTATTTGTATTGGACATTTCATACACAGGGGCAATTCAAAGTGCTATACATTATTAGGCCTAAAAAGAAAAAACAAACATCAGACATGCTATATATTCATTTAGCATAAAACACAAAGAATAAAAAGAAAACTGTACTTTTTAAAATCAAAGCATACAAATAAAACATCACATTTAAAAGGCAGGGCTCGACGACAACGATGGGTCGATGGCGCTGGGCAAGTAAAAGGTAAAGTCTGGACTAATAAAACTAGCAAGTCACTGTCCCGATCGGGCCATTGCAAAAAACAATTGGAATTGAAAAAAATAACCGCGTTATAAACTCGACATCCTCCAGTTGTTTCGTAATCTGGTACACGCACAAATAACTACCTTGCAGTTCTTTGTGCGAAATGTTGGCCAGTCAAAAGTTGAGCACTGATGTGGCACGTGGCTGGCTGGTATTGTTTTTCAATAAAACATTTAAAAACTTGTGTGAATCACTCAAGTGAAGATGGCAGCGAAGGATAACTTGAACAAAAGCGAACATTTTACATCAGTGCAAAAAATTATTTACCTGTTTAGACTTCGATGGAACTCAGATGCACTGTGTCATCTGTCGTAAGTTCCCGGCTAGAGCAGACAAATGTGGGTCTTTTTACAACTTTCGCAAACAGTCCCTGACCAGCCATGCCAATAGCAAACAGCACCTGGACTGCATGACAGCCAAACGGGTGGCTGACAATCCGTCTTCAGGGCCCTTGACCATACTGATCAGGAATTTAAATGCAGATGCCCATTGGGTGATTGCACAACTTATAACAACCGCATACCTAGTAACTAAGACTGACCAGCTGTTTGCCTTGTTCCCCTGGGGATGAATAAGTTAGTGTTTTGTTTAAAAGTCAAATGTTTTGTTGACTTATCTTTTTATTATTTTTTATAGTTAGAAATGTGATGAAAGAAATATGAATGTTTTTGTTTTTTATATCCAGAATGCATTTCATGAAGGATTAAACATGTTAAGTAACAAAAGTATTTGGTTATATGTTTTAATGCTGATAAATTACAACTTTTGGAAGGAGGGACAGTAAAAATGTTAATGTTGAGCCCAGAGAGGGCTAAATGATTTTTAAAAGATGAATTAAAGGCAGTAGAAAACAAATGTTTTTAGCTTAGATTTAAAAGTGGTCAACGTTGGAGCACCTCTTTTCTAGCAGTTACTCTGCACAGCATAATAAGTAAATGCTGCCTCATCAACCTTTGTCCTACAAATAAATGTGGATACAATAAAAAGTAAAAGGAATGTGTGTGGTCCAAAAGGAAATTGATATCTTGTGAGATGGTTTAAAGAATTGTAATGTAAAAAACTAGAACCGGGGCATTTTGAAGACAGAAAATGCAAAAAGCTGTCTGCATCTGAACTTTCAAATCACTTCCTTGAGTGACAGAAGGAAATCCAATGAAGCCCTTGCTCAGTATGTCATCTGGCCCCAAAGTACACGCGTTGACTGAAGAAATGTCCGTCTTTGCAAAAAAAAAAAAGGTGTCCTTCACCTCAAACACTGCATGTAAAGATGATTATAACCTACTTTTAGCAACAGCCTGCAGATGCTACATTCACAGTATTAGTTTGGCCACATCAGAGCCCTGATCTCAACATAGTTTTGCATTCTACGTGAGGACACACCCATTCAAACATTTTTTTGTTACTTTTCCTTTTATTCAGGGCTATACAGTGCAATAATTGAAATCAAATATGCGCTGAAAATGTAGGTGTACAAATGTTTTTGTTTTCGCATGCGCGATTACCAATTTTTACCCAGAAAACCATGGTTGTAGTGTTTCTGCTGTTTTAAGTTATAGTTGGTAATCATACAGACCTACTGATACCATAATGCAATGCGGAACTTATCCACCTAGTCATAGCCTAACCTAGTCAGAGGTTTGAACTATAACTTATGGTGCATACACTCTACTTGTGAAATTAGCCTACGCTCGCCCAGAGTGCCTCGCTTATGGGCATGTTTATGGTCGTGCTAGCATCATAACAGCATGATAACCCTTTAGAACCCATAATGGCCGTCGACAGCGTTCCTTTAGAATATTGTAGCAGCCGCGGACGGCTGTGTTTCTTTAACAATAATATTTGTGTAAATATCACAATCTACATGATAAAATATTGTTACTGTGTTCCCATGGATGTTGTCAATAATAAGAAACCAAAAAAGGGTATGCTGTCATTTGACTTTTTATTTGTTTTTATAATTTCTTTACTTAACGAAAGCGGCCACAACTTTTTACGTTAGAAAAGGCTGTTTGTGTTTGATGATACAAAGTTAGAAACGTCCTTGATCTTTGAAAGTGATAATGATGTTGTGGTGAGTAACAAATACACTGTGGATACGTTTGTTGTTGGCTATATTTGATGCTGTGAAATGTTGGTAATATCTTTTAGATGGCAATAATAACCCTGTGGTGATAACTTGATAGGCGAGCGCATCAGCTGTGGAGCTCAAATGGTTGCAAATGGTTGCTTGCTCAGTCATGTAATTGAAAGCGTTGCAGTATTTAGCTGTGTAGTCGACTAACTAGTTGAATGTCGTATCGCGTTTCTTACGATTTCAATCATATATGCAAACTGCAATAGCTTACTAGACAACAAATTTTCTGGTTCAGTTCGTATGTCAGACTATAGAAAAGTTGTCTGGCCGCAAATATTTTGCTTGTGAGGTGATGAGCTGTCACTTTCACTAGCTAGCCAAGATTGGAGCCAGTAATGTTGTGCTTTGCTGATGACGTCGTCACTTGATCATGATGATGTCCTGCATCTGCCGATACACACTTTGTGTCTTGATGTGTGTGCCTTATGCTTGCTTTATGATCATGTTAGTTGTGCCTACCTTCGTTATGCAAACTTAGATGTTCGTTCTTGTTTCTACCAATCAGTCATAAAAACAACCACAACTGCTTGTTGCAGTCAGTTTTACTGTTTGGTTATTCTGTCAGGCTATTAGAGAAATTGTGTAGTGACAAATGGTTGCTGCGCTCGCAGAGGGAGAGGAGTAGGAAGAGTGAGAGGTTGATTTTTTTAAAATTGTGTCTACAAAATTGGAGAAAACAAATTATATTTTTCGAAGTTACATGGATGTGGCGTCAAATTAAAGATCATGTGCTCTTTAAAACAAAGTTAACTTGTAATTTTTATTTGTTCTTAGTTTTTGTGCTATATCTGTTTGTTTGAAATGTGTGACAAAATATTTATTTTGAGAATTCTATTGGGTTCTGAAGGGTTATGTTGCGTGACATGATCACATTGATAGGTTTTAATATATTAAATGTATGGGCTACAATGTGGGAACTAGTGTTTGCTATATGACTCACATCCTGACCTTTGCACAATAGTTCTCTCTCACTCTACTCTTCTCAGGCTTCATTGATGTACACTGAAGTGCCAGGAAAACTAGTACAGACGAGCCCATACAAAATACATAGCAACGCCACCCAGGCATGTCATTGGTTGCGTCTGCCAGTGCATATTTAAAGCGATACACAACTGTAGGAGCATTTGGAGCTGTTTCCGCTGTGAGAATGGCAAGTTATCCCGATTTAAGCAACTTTCAATGCGGTTGAATAGTTGGAGCTCATGAGATGGGTCATAGCATTTCGGAGGAAGAGGAAAAGTTTGGATTTTCACGTACTACCGTTTCAAGGTTGTACCGTGAATACAAGAATTCTGACACAACATCTAACTTACGACAGAAGTGTGGCTGTAAAAAGACTGTGGGAGAACGTGACCGGTGTCGGCTGGCAAGAATCGTTTCACGCGATAGGCGTGCAGCACTGCCTCATAACATCTGCATTCAATGCTGGGCCCTCAACAAACAACACCGTGAGGACTGTGCAACTTTTCCTCCGGGATATAGGCGCTCCCATGAGAGGCCTCCCAAGTATTAGACAAGTGTACCAGTTTTTCTGGCACTTCAGTGTTATTCTGACACAACCTACAATGCTAGCTGAGGTTTATAACTAGCTAGGTAGCAAACTAGCTAGCTAGAATTTGGTAGCCACTAGTCAGCTAACGTAGCTAGCAAGCTAATACTGACATGTATTTAATACCATTGAAACCCACCAGAAGCACCAACTGTGTCGGCCGCCTGCCTCCACATTGTTTTTTTTGTTTCTGTCTCTGTATGAAAATAGTGTGCCATCATATAGTTCAGGGAATCTAATTTCTACTACTATGAGTTTCACAATTTTTTTCAAAAAGATATCACAACAGAGAGCATCTTACAACCACCTACACAAAATCCGCAGATTGGTCAGTCCCCAGGGATAGGCTCAGGTGATTTGCATAAATTTGAGCGTAACTCCTTCACCTCCCACAGCTTCCACGCATTGACTAGATCAACCCCAAACCTCACTAATCTGGCACTGATTTTGGTGATAACATCTTTATTGAGAAAAATGTACTTTTTTTTCTTGGTCCTGGTCAGCACCTTGATGGGAGACCAGATAATGCTGGAAGTGATGTTAAAGGCCTGGTAAACTTTCCTGTCTAACCAACAGGGAATCAATTTCTGTGATTTTTCGAGGCGGGATCGAACCATGCACCTTTATATGTTGAACGGTGTTACTAAACAATTAATACATTTTGCTCATTGAATTCTCCACAGTGCAAAGGTCTCATAGCCTCGCACAGCTGCCTTACAGGCTGTGTCCACTAGGCATTTTAAAGATGAAATTCGGCTACCGAAATTTCGCCTACAATGAATTGTCATTGGAGTCGTGACCGTGTGCGTGAAGAATTGTCATAGCTGGCAGCCAATCAGAAACAGTGTTGTCGGTTCTTCTTGTCCACAGTATCACTGTGAAAAGTTACTACCGCACAATCTTTCCTTCAACCAACGTAGGGAAAAAGTTTATCATTGTGGTGTCTGGATTTCCAGACCTGTATAATGCTCAAACTTAAAGAAAGTGTTATGGGTAAAGGTGCCCAAGGCTATCGGTGTACCTGGTGGGTTTATGAAGACGACCAATGCACATTTATCTTATACGTCGTTGTTACGTTTCCCAGCCATGTTCTGCTGGGTGGATGTTTGTTAGTCTGTGTTCCATTAGGTGGTGTTCGGAGCAGCCTATCCTGTGCAGCAGTCCCAGCTCATCAGTGGCTACTGCCTCACATTATTGCTCCCACCTGATTCCACTCTTTATCAACCTCATCAGTCCCCCAACTGTTTAAAAGGCAACTGTTTTCCCCTCAGTCCCTCTCTCTTTTTACTGCTGTTGCATAGCCATATGCTTCGGACCTGTTACAATTTAAAATTACTGAGATGGGTAATCAAGCCCACAAGCGGCCAGCTACAGATGTCGCTCATCTAATTCCATCTCCAAGGAAGCGGTCCGTGATGGGGCATGCCTCGTTATACTGCGGTATATGACGGCACATTACAGTGCCATGTGGCACGGACAAATACATAAAATAAAAAGGCGACCAGGCGGCATCTGTGATAACGTCAAGACGTGATAACGTCAAGTCTGTGTTTTTATATGGCCATAATAAAACATTTAAATCGGCGGAATATTGTCTACTATAATCCTATTCATGGATTGCTATGTTCCTGTTTTTGATTCCATAAACTCCCTACTGTCACGCAACCTCTGACATTACTGAATCATAATTTAGATGTCAGATTTTTTATGAAGTAGCTTAATACAATGTTTTTTCCCTCCACGTTTCTTTAATAAAGTACAATATGCTACAGAAGACCCAAACGAAAATATAGTTCAAGTATATAACATAGCACGTTTTAGGGCTGAACGATTTGGGGAAAATAACTAATTGCGATTTTTGTGACAGGTTTTGCGATTGCGATTTGATTTGCGATATTTTTTTTTTAAACCAAGCTTTAGTTCAGTATTCACTGTGTAATAGTTCTAAAACATGTGATGGAGCATTACCACATGCCATCAAAATATGAACTGCTCTATATACAGTTGTGCTCATAAGTTTGCATACCCAGGCAGAAATTGTGAAATTTTGTCATTGATTATGAAAATGACTGATCGTGCACAAAACTGTCTTTTATTTAAGGATAGTGATCATATGAAGCCATTTATCATCACATAGTTGTTTGGCTCCTTTTTAAATCATAATGATAACAGAAATCACCCAAATGGCCCTGATCAAAAGTGTACATACCCATGAATGTTTGGCCTTGTTACAGACACACAAGGTGACACACACAGGTGAAAATGGCAATTAAAGTTGAATTTCCCACACCTGTGGCTTTTTAAATTGCAATTAGTGTCTGTGTGTAAATAGTCAGTGAGTTTGTTAGCTCTCACGTGGATGCACTGAGCAGGCTAGATACTGAGCCATGGGGAACAGAAAAGAACTGTCAAACGACCTGCGTAACAAGGTAATGGAACTTTATAAAGATGGAAAAAGATATCCAAAGCCTTGCAAATGCCAGTCAGTACTGTTCAATCACTAATTAAGAAGCAGAAAATTCGGGGATCTCTTGATACCAAGCCAAGGGCAGGTACACCAAGAAAGATTTCAGCCAAAACTGCCAGAAGAATTGTTCGGGATAAAAAGAAAAACCCACAGGTAACCTCAGGAGAAATACAGGCTGCTCTGGAAAAAGACGGTGTGGTTGTTTCAAGGAACACAATACAACGATGCTTGAACAAAAATGAGCTGCATGGTTGAGTTGCCAGAAAAGAAGCCTTTTCTGCGCCAGTGCCACAAAAAAGCCCAGTTACAATATGACCGACAACACCTTGACACGCCTCACAGCTTCTGGCACACTGTAATTTGGAATGATGAGACCAAAATAGAGCTTTATGGTCACAACCATAAGTGCTATGTTTGGAGAGGGGTCAACAAGGCATACAGTGAATAGAATACCATCCCCACTGTGAAGCATAGTGGTGGCTCACTGATGTTTTGGGGGTGTGTGAGCTCTAAAGGCACAGGGAATCTTGTGAAAATTGATGGCAAGATGAATGCAACATGTTATCAGAAAATACTGGCAGACAATTTGCACTCTTTTGCACGAAAGCTGCTCATGGGATGCTTTTGGACTTTCCAGCACGACAATGACCCTAAGCACAAGGCCAAGTTGACCCTAGTGGTTACAGCAGAAAAAGGTGAAGGTTCTGGAGTGGCCATCACAGTCTCCTGACCTTAATATCATCGAGCCACTCTGGGGAGATCTCAAACGCGTGGCTCATGCAAGACGACCAAAGACTTTGCATGACCTGGAGCCATTTTGCCAAGACAAATGGGCAGCTATACCACTTGCAAGAATTCTGGGCCTCAGACAACTATTACAAAAGTCTGCACGCTGTCATTAATGCTAAAGGTGGCAATACACAGTATTAAGAACTAAGGGTATGCAGACTTTTGAACAGGGGTCAGTTCATTTTTTTCTTTGTTGCCATGTTTTGTTTAATGATTGTGCCATTCTGTTATGACCTACAGTTGAATGTGAATCCCATAAGAAATAAAAGACGTGTTTTGCCTGCTCACTCATGTTTTCTTTACAAATGGTACATATATTACCAATTCTCCAAGGGTATGCAAACTTTTGAGCACAATTATCTTCCTTTTAATAGGCCTACGTGAAGTAGGCTACTTGTATTGTGTCATATAGTATTCATGCATCTTGAAAACCCATTAAAATTTTCATTAACCTAGCATTTCACAGGACAGGACCTGTAATATATTATTTGCTATATCTAGTAATAATTGTGTGGTACAGATGCTTTTCAGGTAGGCCTAGTTTAGGTAATTTTTTGAAGTTAGACTGTCTGATTTTAACCTTTTGTTACTTGCCTATATGTTTTACAATTCTGGAACGATAGAAGAACTTAATGGTAGAACCGAAAAAAATCAATGAAAAAATACAAAAACAGAAGGAAGTCAATGTTGGAAAGGCTAAATTGTTTATTGTTGTTTGTTGTTCTCGTGATCTTGCCAATACAGCTGCCTTCCAGCGCTCTGATTTTGAAATGCTCCCGGTGGGGTATGACACCGCGTGTAAGACGGAACAAAACCACTTCGGAGCCTGAACGCGCCGCAGGAGTGCCTGGTGTATTTCCGGCATTATTCCTAGTTTGCATATATCACTCCTCACCACCACTTCGATCTCATTGCTGATGTGATGTGAACGTAGGGCCATAGAAAGTGGTGGTGGTAGATACGTTTTCTCCCTTACTATATTAGTGCTTTAATTGCTCAGAAAATGCTGTATTTCCACTTTTTATTAATTCCAATCAAATAAATATAGTGTGCTCCGTTTTTAAGATTAATTGTATATCTCTCTAGATAAGAGCATCTGCCAAACTGCAAAATGTAAATGTTTCTGTTCTTTCAGAACCTGGCAATTCTAAGAGCCTTGTAAAATTGCTGGCACGTTTCACAGGCACATACTCTTTCATATAGATTCCAAGAATGAAGATAGATTGTATAATAAAACCTTTGCAATAACTGAAAGGTTTAAACTACATTCAAATCAAAGATGGGTTGTCAGTTCCACTTTTACCACCGCTGTATTGAATACATTGTGGCCTAATACTTGTGTGCATGGCTCTGGAATGTTGAGTGAAGAATTTCCTATGAGAACCAGATGTTACTGAACTTCTTATTACACAGCTACAGAACATTCTCCTACCGCCACCATCAACAACAAACATCTACATTGAAATGCATTCTCTACTATTTACTTGGTTAACCAATGGATATTCTGTAGAATGTCTGTTAGCTAATGGGAATGCCATAGAATGGATTATTTCCAAAACATGCGTCTTCTTTACTTGCATACAATTTTACCTGTGCCCTACTTTCAGTAGTTGTTCCATTAAGTTCTATCTTGTTGTGAAAATAAGCCATTTGACATCGCAGATGTTACTGTCAGTATAGAGTTCAGTAGGCTACTGTACAATCCACTCAACCCAGCCCGGACTCCGAAATGAGTTGACTCTAGTACCTGTGTATTACATTACTTTTGACCGGAGCATGACTTAAAAGAACCATACTACATAGGGTGTTCATGGACAATCCACTGGTCAATGGAAGTGCACTATGTACGGAATAGTTTGCCATTTGAGACACACATGTTTTATTTTGGTATGGCTGTGAAAGAGCAACACTGTGTCCAAACACTAAACCCTCACTCCAGTGAGGTTGTGTAAGACCCACTATAGGAATGGTGTGTTGGTCTGGTTTGGTAGTTCCATACAGGTTTCTTAGTTATCATGTTTGTTGGGACGGATTTGTTAAGCTATGGTAAGTAATTACTTTGGTTGAGTGTTGATTCTGTGATCTGCCTAGAAAATCATACCTAAAGATTCAAATTTATGGAGACTTATTAAAAAAGGGCTGAGCATAAATATCCCAACTTTGATTCATTATTTCTCAGTTATTCTTTTAGTTTCAAATACAAAATATGTAAACTCTCATAGCCGGTTGACTCGTTTAGTATGAAATGAAACCTGTTTACTACTAATTCAGAATTTCACAATGCTGCCTGGCCTCCTTTCTGCTATTTTTAGAAAGCCAGCTACTGTAACTAGTCCTGGCCCTATGCCCAATCATTTGTCTGGCCCTCTGCCTGATCAAACCCTGATTATCTGGGTTATCTGATGGGCCTGCCTCACTGCACTAGTCCAAGCTTGTGTACTATGTGGTACCCTGCCCTATAGTGCAGTGTATTAGGGAATAAGGGGACATTTCAATTTGATCCTTCAGTCCATTCAATGTTTTGACACAGTTGAATTCCAGAAATATGTAGTATGGGTGTTGCCATGCAACTATAGATTGTTTTTAATTATAATAGGCATTCTGTTCTAATTTGGGCCAGGAATTGCCTGTGACCTCACGATACATTTTTATTTTGATGCTTTGGTTCCGATGCAATATATTTTGTGATTGTCAAGATTCTATATTTGTGAGTTTGAATGTGCTGATACAACTACCACGCTGCACAACCAGATGTCTACTGCAGAGGGAGTGCAATGAGAAAATACACCTACCATATCACTAGTAATAACGTACATAATATTTAGGTTGAGTAAAATTACACTGGCATTCAAAGTACTTGTAACGTATTGACATATTCAACAGGAAACATTTACTTTGTAAATGCTTGTATTTGAAAACATTCTGTCTTTTCTCTTCCTCTCAAAGGAGAAAAATATCACTTGCTAAAAGAAAGGATTTTTGCAGATCAACATTCCATTGTGTATTTTTTAAAGGCCCGTTTCTTGTAGCTCAACCTCGAAGTGTGGATTCTAGGCCAGCCGCTAGGACCGCTGGGCCAGCCGCTAGGACCGCTGGGCCAGCCGCTAGGACGGCTGGGCCAGCCGCTAGGACGGCTGGGCCAGCCGCTAGGTCCGCTGGGCCAGCCGCTAGGTCCGCTGGGCCAGCCGCTGGGCCAGCATAGTGCAATGATATAGTCATTAAAGAAAACAATTATGTCTTTGGTATGATTTGTTTCAATGCTATAGAGTTGTCTTTTGTCTGTTGAGTTCCTTTTGAGCTAGATGACCCTGGTAGGATGATTGAACCCTTAGCTTTATGAGCGAAATGGTCCATTATCTGGACAAAAATGGCATGGCGAATGGAAATGCCTCTTTTTTCAAGTGTTTCTGTAAATTAGATTCAGTTTAATTGGGAAATTCTGTACATTGAATTGACAGACTAGGTATTTATAATGCAGTGTAAGACTTGTGCCACATATGATTGTCTCTGTGATTGCTATTAACTAGTTGTGATTTTGAATCATTTGAAAATTTTCTTACAATGAGACACATACCATTACAAATAAGAGAAAGCCCTGCTCTGTGTTGTATGCTACTAACTGGCTAGCTTTTATTTTTTGGATCAGGTTGTAATGGACAAGTTTGTATAGTTTATCAAACATTAGAAGTACTGCTACTCCACTTGGAGTGAAGCTGTGCCTTTCTATATGTGCTTTTTTAAAATGAAAAGATTCTAAATTCCCCCCTCCTGTGTTGTAACTTGGTCCTTCTCCCCTGTCCAGACCCTTCGGCCCTGGGGTTCATCATCTCACCATGGTCCTTGCTGTTGATGCCCTCTGGCAGCATCTCCTTCACTGATGAGAATGTGACGCAGAAGGACCTGAGGGCTTTCACGGCACCCGAGGTCCTGGAGGGAGTCACCCTCTCCTCCCTATCGGACATTGAGAAGGTACGTTATATTATTGGGATTCAAAATCCTTAGCATTTGTTTTCATTCTTCGTCAACATCCTGGGAGCAGTTAGGGTTAACTTCTTTGCTAATGAACCAAATTTAAGATTTTTCATCTTACTGGTTCAGGTATTCGTTCAACCTTTGGTTTGCTAGTCAAATGCTATAACCAGTGGGCTACCTGGCCACCCCGGTTAGGTTACCACCAACAGCACAGGTTTTTTTTTTTTTGTTTTTTTTTTGTCCTTAAATGTCATGTTTTGTGTTCAGAAGGTACGGCACTTGTTTGTTTAATTATCAGTGCCATGCACAACAAAGTCTATGTCTGACATTTATGTAGAAAATCAAGGGAAAATTAGTTATGGCTTTATATGGTCAGGCAAAAACCAGCAACTCCTTAATGTTAAGTTAAAACAATATGACAAGTAATATACTCATTTTACTGCTCATGGAATTCTTCTTTTCCTTCACTCTGCCCCTTTAGACCTAGATACAAAAAAGGCGTGTTCACACTGTACCTTCATTCAGGGCTAAGAGCCTCTTTATGCCTGAGCTAAGGGATATTTTAGTCCAGAGCTACGTAAGTGTTCACACTTGCACATTTGGAAGTGGGCTGGCAACAAATGTAGCCCAGGGCTAACTGGTCCTTATCCGGAGCAGGGTTAACACCGACTTTTCAGGGCTAGCTACATAAACACGGTGACAAAATAATCAGTGTGAAATGGGGTCAAGAACAAAAGTGTAGAGCGTTCCCAGTTCGATCACGAAAGCTGTACTTTCATTTAATTTACCTATGCCTGTGACACGTGCCATTAGCATCACTGTAGATCTATTTCAGTCCTTTCACTGAGAAAACCTTTGCTGTTGATGTACATCCTTCACATCATGTGAAGTAGCAACTTTAGCTAGCTTTTGAAGTAATTCTAGCAAATATGTTGAAGGACAAAGGTCAAACTATTCATTCTGCACAAC
The DNA here is from genome assembly GCA_016801175.1 of Esox masquinongy. Taxonomy (NCBI): domain Eukaryota; kingdom Metazoa; phylum Chordata; class Actinopteri; order Esociformes; family Esocidae; genus Esox; species Esox masquinongy. The sequence continues at coordinate 91,927 of JACXGI010000766.1, read as the reverse complement.
CAGATGTCTGCTGCAGAGGGAGTGCAATGAGAAAATACTAGTTATAACGTACATGAAATTTAGGTTGAGTAAAATTATACTGGCATTCAACTTTTCCATTCAAGTGCTTGTAAGACATATTCAACAAGAAACATTTATTTACTTTGTAAATGCTTGTATTTGAAAACATTGTGTCTTTTCCTCTCAGAGGAGCAAAATATCACTCGCTAAAAGAAAGGAATCTTGCAGATCAGCTCAAACATTCCATTGTGTATTTTTTAAAGGCCCGTTTCTTGTAACTCAACTTCGAAGTGTGGATTCGTGGCAAAGGAGACTTACTTGATTTGTGTGGAGGGACCATTCGTCATTAATTCCCTCTGTTCATCCTCAATAGTCTTGCTTGTCTATTTAGTTTGGACCACTGGGCCAGCCGCTTGGACCGCTGGGCCAGCCGCTTGGATCTATTTCAATGTGTGACAAAATGATCTAATGTCGAGATGCCATTTTCTGACGAGGTAGTATGTCCCCATCGGTCCCAATACTGGCATACTTGCTTACTATGTACAAAACAGTACGTACTTCACCATCATCCATGAAGTACATACTTGTAGTACGTAATATGCAATTTAAAATTCAGACAATGATTTCGATTTCCTTCACATAGTTCACATAGTGTAGTGGTTAGCTATTCTTAACTGTTATTGTATGGATGACCATCTACCGTAATATTTGGAGACTATACGGAGGTGGACTGGCTACCAGCAAGCTCTGTGGTCTTGAGGGATTATCCCTGATCTTCAGTGTTTTGACCCTGGTTCGATTCTGATGTTCCAATTTTTCTCTCAGAAATATTTATCCACTCGATACATCACACAAAAATATATACCGATCAGCCATAACATTATGACCACTGACAGGTGAAGTGAATAACACTGATAATCTTATCATGGCACCTGTCAGTCAGTGGGTGGGATATATTAGGTAGCATGTGAACATTCTGTCCTCAAAGTTGGTGTGCTAGAAGCAGGAAAAATGGTGCAAGTGTAAGGATCTGAGCGACTTTTTGTGATGGCTAGATTGTGATGGCTATAATTGTGATGGCTAGACCACTGGGTCAGAGCATCTCCAAAACAGCAGCCCTTGTGGGTGTTCCCGGTCTGCAGTGGTCAGTACCTATCAAAAGTGGTATCAGGGAGGGAAAAGCGGTGAACCTGCGACAGGGTCATGGGCGGCCAAGGCTCATTGATGCACATGGGGAGTGAAGTCTAGCCCGTGTGGTCCGATCCAACAGCTGAAATACTGTAGCTCAGATTGCTGAAAAGGTTCATGCTGGTACTGATAGAAAGGTGTCAGAACACACTGCATCGCAGTTTGTTGCGTATGGGGCTGCGTAGCCGTAGACCAGTCAGGGTGCCCATGCTCACCCCTGTCCACTGCAGAAAGCACCTACAATGGGCACGTGAGCATCAGAACTGGACCACTGAGCAATGGAAGAAGGTGGCCTGATCTGATGAATCACGTTTTCTTTTACGGGTAGCGTTTTCATGCGGGTAGCTGGGTGTGTGTGCGTCGCTTACCTGGAGAACACATGGCACCAGGATGCACTATGGGAAGGAGGCAACCCGGCGGAGGCAGTGTGATGCTTTGGGCAATGTTCTGCTGGGAAACCTTGGGTCCTGCCATTCATGTGGATGTTACTTTGACACGTACCACCTACCTTAGCATTGTTGCAGACCATGTGTTCCCTTTCATGGCAACGGTATTCCCTGATGGCTTTGGCCTCTTTCAGCAGGATAATGCGCCCTGCCACAAAGCAAAAATTGTTCAGGAATGGTATGAGGAACACAACAACGAGTTCAAGGTTTTGACTTGGCCTCCAAATTCCCCAGATCTCAATCCAGTCGAGCATCTGTGGGATGTGCTGGACAAACAGGTCTGATCCATGGAGGCCCCACCCTGCAACTTACAGGACTTAAAGGATCTGCTGCTAACGTCTTGGTGCCAGATACCACAGCACACCTTCAGAGGTCTAGTGGAGTCCGTGCCTCCACGGGTCACGTCTGTTTTTGCGGCAAATGGGGGACATACACTAATTAATCTGGTGGTCATAATGTTATGGCTGATCAGTGTATATCCATTCTGTAGTACCATGAATCTCATATATTTAAGAGAATAATAGTATTACGTGACCCTTTTATACTGTTATTGTTTTCTAAAGAAACGAACCAGCCATGGAGTGATTGGAGTCATTGCTTTCATAATAGGTACTGTATAGCAATTAGCTAGCCATCTACAGTAATCTTTGTGCAAGAGTACACTTTTGCTCTGTTAATAAATGTTGTGTTGTCCACATTATTTCAGCAAAAATCGTTATCATGTTGGGATACTGCCCTGTGGCCCAGTCTCCGAAGGGAGGGGATCATGTTCTGCTTCAGTGTCTCACAGTTCATGTTGGCATTCATGGTTCCCTCAATGAAATGTAGCTCCCCAGTGCCGGCAGCACTCATGCAGCCCCAGACCATGACACTCCCACCATCATGCTTGGCTGTAGGCAAGACACACTTGTCTTTGTACTCCTCACCTGGTTGCCGCCACACACGCTGGACACCATCTGAACCAAATAAGTTTATCTTGGTCTCATCAGACCACAGGACATGGTTCCAGTAATCCATGTCCTTAGTCTGCTTGTCTTCAGCAAACTGCTTGCGGGCTTTCTTGTGCATCATCTTTAGAAGAGGCTTCCTTCTGGGACGACAGTCATGCAGACCAATTTGATGCAGTGTGCGGCGTATGGTCTGCGCACTGACAGGCTGACCCCCCACCCCTTCAACCTCTGCAGCAATGCTGGCAGCACTCATTCGTCTATTTCCCAAAGACAACCTCTGGATATGACGCTGAGCACGTGCACTCAACTTCTTTGGTCGACCATGGCGAGGCCTGTTCTGAGTGGAACCTGTCCTGTTAAACCGCTGTATGGTCTTGGCCACCGTGCTGCAGCTCAGTTTCAGGGTCTTGGCAATCTTCTTATAGCCTAGGCCGTCTTTATGTAGAGCAACAAATCTTTTTTTCAGATCCTCAGAGAGTTTTTGCCATGAGGTGCCATGTTGAACTTCCAGTGACCAGTATGAGGGAGTGTGAGAGCGATAACACCAAATTTAACACACCTGCTCGCCATTCACACATGAGACCTTGTAACACTAACGAGTCACATGACACCGGGGAGGGAAAATGGCTAATTGGGCCCAATTTGGACATTTTCACTTAGGGGTGTACTCACTTTTGTTGCCAGCGGTTTAGACATTAATGGCTGTGTGTTGTTATTTTGAGGGGACAGCAAATGTACATTGTTATACTAGCTGTACGCTCACTACTTTACATTGTAGCAAAGTGCCATTTCTTCAGTGTTGTCACATGAAAAGATACAATAAAATATTTGCAAAAATGTGAGGGGTGTACTCACTTTTGTGAGATACTGTAAGTGTGTCTGGGTTGATGAGGGAGTTATCGCCCATTCATCCATTGATGTCATTGCTATTCCCTTGCTATTCAATAGATTCGATTAGACTAGTTTCCCGAGGTAGACATGTACATGTAACAACTGAAAAAGAATGTAAACAGCATGTATACAATTTCTTAATCTTCAGTAAAATAAGCAGAGAAAATTCAAAGAGAGACGATATGATGTGTGTGCGATTTAGTTTCGCCTTTTCTCCTAAAATAAAAACAGTAACTTGTAATACCTTTGTTGAATTGGTGAGTGGTGACTGCTAAACAATATCCTTGGTATTTTGTTTAGTGAATACTTTTTTAGGATAATACGTTTGTAGATTTACATTTGATGAATTAGCCTACACAATAAGCTGAATCTCCTATTGAAAAACGGTAACATGTGATAAGTAGCCTATATCGTTTGTATTATGTTTCAATAAAAGCCTAATTAAGCCATTTGTAAGTTATTCATATTTAACCAAGGTCTGATCATCCTTCTGGGAGTTTTGCGCATTCATCCATTGACGTCAGGCATTCAGTGAGTGGTGATTAGCGCCTGGGTACCATTTGGTTACCAACTCTAAGTGGCGTGGGCTGTTTGTGGATTAAGTAGGAAAACGGGGAAAAAAAACTGGTAAAACGTTTTCTGTTTGTCAGTTTATAATTCCGACAACGGAACAATGTAATATACGCCTATTTAGGAAAAGTCATGGTAGGAGGAGGGTGTAGCTTTCAAAATGGCAGTTTTATTTTAATTACAAACTCAAACGCCAATTGGCGTAGGCATTTGGCAGTTCTAGTGTTAAAGCAGATGACCAGTATCTTAAAAGTCACTATATAGAATCCCAGAGCAAGCAAGGTAAAGAAAAGTTGACCCTAATTGCTCCTCAGGTCGTTGCTGTATGAGAATGCTAGATTTGCCATGTGCTATATACAGGGAAGATATATGGCAATTGTGAATTGTGAGGGGTTTGTGAATTGCACATTTGTGAAATTGAAAAATGTTGCTGTTTCTCTTTAAGCCTGTGGTAAGATCAGACTGTTCTTAAGACATTGAAAGGCAATGATGTTGGATTCTTTGGCAATGCCAGCGTTATTCTATCCTTCCCCAAGCCCAACTCTGAAGGGAATGCGACTGCTCTACTCCGGGCTCAGGCAACTTGGCTGCGGAATAATAAGGATACTGCGGAATTGTAAAACAGAGGAAAATGGGAAAAATTAGGGAATGAGCTAGCTGTACAGAAGGCCTACACAGTACACTGAATGTATTATTGAACTCCTGGCAGCATGCTTCCCTCAGAACAATTTCTGTGAGACACATTTCACCTTTAATATCTACTTTAAGCTGTGTTTCAGAAAAGAACAAAGGGTCAGAGTGCTGATATATTAGTAAGAGGAGTAAGCCAGGTCCTCCTCTATTAGCGGACTGCTACTTTATTTAATGAGACATGACTGTTCCTAAATGAGATTAGATTTTGGCACCAAGTAAATCTAAACACCTTTTTTGGTCTAATTATTGGAACCGCTAATCCTATTCTTTGTATTTATTTTCCACAGATGCACATGTACTCCCTTGGAATGACCTTGTTTTGGGGAGCGGACTATGAGATTCCACAGAGTCAGGTACAAACAAGCAGTGCTAGCATTTTGATAACTCTATTTTAAAGTTGAAAATAGAGAACCTACATAAGGACTTTACAAGACATTTATAATCCATGAGTAATGGGTTTATAAACAGCAAATAGGTATTTTATAAATTGTGGCACATAAAAACTTTAGAATCAGGTACTGAAATACCTTGAACAAGTTCCTCAATTTGGACCTTAAAAAGTAATTGTAGTTGTTGAAGTCTATGTATGCTGTCCTGCTCCTACAATATAATTAGTATTTTTGAGAGTATAATGTATTTGCTTGTTTCCCACTGTAATGAGTTTCTTGAAAATTAAAATTAGGTGCTTTTGAGTGTCCTTACCTTATCCACTGTCTACTGTATTGTCAACTCAGCCAATGAAGTTAGGGGAGCACCTGAACAGTATGCTGCTGAACATGTGTGATGACACCACCCTGAGCCGTATGTCTGTCCGCACTGTGCTGGATGCCTGCAGCACACACATAAGGAGTTCTAGCTGTGAGCCCTCTTTCACACACATCAGAAAGCTGGTACGACTGGTGCTGGGCAGCCTCTCACAGGTAAACATCATCAGCTGCAACAACAATGCATTTCATCACTGATAACTTTTACAAATACTTTTGTTGTGTTATTGAGCTGGGGTTTATTTGTCTTGTCATCTACATGAGCTGGGATATACACCGATGAGCCATAACATTATGGCCACTGCCAGGTGACGTGAATAGCACTGATAATCTCGTTATCATGGCACCTGTCAGTGGGTGGGATATATTAGGCAGCAAGTGAACATTCTGTCCTCACAGTTGATATGCTAGAAGCAGGAAAAATGAACAAGAGTAAGGATCTTAGCAACTTTAACAAGGGACAAATTGCTTGATGACTGGGTCAGAGCATCTCCAAAACTGCAGCCCTTGTGGAGTATTCCTGGTCTGCAGTGGTCAGTACCTATCAAAAGTGGTCCAAGGAGGGAAAAGCGGTGAACCTGCGACAGGGTCATGGGCGGCCAAGGCTCACTGATGCACGTGGGGAACGAAGGCTGGCCCTTGTGGTCCGATCCAACAGACAAGCTACTGTAGCTCAAATTGCTGAAAAAGTTAATGCTGGTACTGATAGGTGTCAGATCACACAGTGCATTGCAGTTTTTTGCGTATGGGGCTGCGTAGCCACAGACCAGTCAGGGTGCCCATGCTGACCCCTGTCCACTGCCGAAAGCGCCTACAATGTGCACGTGAGCATCAAAACTGGACCACGGAGCAATGGACGAAGGTGTCCTGGTCTGAGGAATCACGTTTTCTGTTACATCACGTGGATTGCCGGGTGCGTGTGCGTCATTTACCTGGAGAACACATGGCACCAGGGTGCACTATGGGAAGAAGGCAAGCTAACGGAGGCAGTGGGACGCTTTGGGCAATGTTCTACTGGGAAACCTTGGGTCCTGCCATTCATGTGGATGTTACTTTGACAAGTACTACCTACCTGAGCATTGTTGCAGAGCATGTGCACCCTATCATGGCAACGGTATTCCCTGATGGCTTTGGCCTCTTTTTTTTTTATTTTTTTTTATTTTTTTTTTCTTCCGTGCAGACAGTCATTAATGTCAACCAAGTCAATGGTGAATACTGTCTTTAATAGCATATTTTCTCCACCGCCTCTTTTTCCCTTTTTTTTTTCTTTTTCTAATGCATAATTTCACATTCATTCACACATAAACAAGAAACCAGGGAAGCCTAGTTCAGCCGGCCCGCAATAGAAAATGTTGCCGTCTCGAGATTTGAACCCGGCTCGCCCACGTGAAAGGCTGTGTTGTTAACCACTACACCACGGAGCTGTATATATGCCTGGTGTCAGTATAGCCTCTTGTCTCCATCATGAACAAATCCTCTTTTTCCAATGGTCGTTTTAATAGTTAATTGGCCATTCGTGAATGACATTGATACAATTAAACTGACTAACGTTTCTTATTAAGTTTACCTCCACTACAAATAGTGTCTATGTATTGCGTTTGCCACTGGTCGTTTTAACAGTGTATTCGCCAGTAATAAGCTTTACCGGTATCTACTAACTTACTGGAATGGTCATAAGAATTGAGCAATTGCTAGCAAGTCTGCCAAACCTATTTCATTTCATGGCATAAGAATGTATTTTTTTCTTTCATGGCAAAACAACATACTTTTTTCTTTCATTCGTGAATGACATTTATACAATAACTATCAATAAAGGCGACGATAACTAACTTTTTCATCAAGTGAAAAGATGAGAGAATCGTGGAATCTACCAGAAATTATTAATGAATGTCTTTGCTCTCAATAGATTCGAACTTAGGTCTTCCACATGAGAGACACTGTGCCACGGCATTACACGTTTTCGTGAATACGGAATAATTCACAATGCGTACTTCGCTTTGCCTGCGAGGAGATACGAACTCGGGACCTATAGTTCACAAGCCCGGTTCTCTAACCACTACGCTATTTAACAAGGGGTAGTCACTCAGTCAGTCAGTCACTCAGTAAGAGACATTCGCTCTTCTTAGCCGGCTCTGCTTACGCGGTCCGGCAAAAAAAACCACAAAATACAGACAGACAAACACAATACTATGTTAGCGGTGTGTCGTCCCTTGCTTTTATATCCGGGAGATGTGAGGGCCCAAGCTCCAGGAAAACCACAAAAACAATCGACACGTGGGTTGGTGCACCAGTCTCGAGTGAGAATGTAACAATGTGTGCAGTTGGAAATCCAGTGCATTTGTCTGAGTGACGCTCGACAACCTCCCCGGACCTGAAAAGCACCACATGTTCTTGGTCTAGTCATTGTGCGTTGTTCAGCACATATCCCGTTTCTGAGTTATGTACACATGTACCTCGGGTATGGATATTGTGGATTATGACCAGATGAACAACTGTGCCTGTCATAGGTTGTCCTGATATCACAGTTGGCATCTTACCTGTCATTGGCTAAGCAGCCCTCTTCACTGGCCACACTTCAGGTCACATATCAGGGAGGATTGGAGGATGTAATATATGTTGCAAGAGTTCTTCTTGAGCAGCCCGTAGCACACAGCAGTTTTATCATGTGTTACAATAAAAAAAGTACCCCCAGAGTGCAACAAAAAAACATGTTGTCAGACACACTTGTATAATGAAAAGATTTATCTTCCCAAGATTACCAGCAGAATCTCAATGGGATTAATCCTTAATTTTTATTCACAAAAACACACATACATACATACGTACATTCATACATACCTGTATACATATACACTTATTTATACACACACTAATTTTATTGTAGTAATTAATTAGTTCCATACCTCTAGATTCCAAAGAGATAACCATCTTTCCCAGTAGACTAAATTTTTTTCATTACCAACAGCAATATATTTCTCGGTCTTACTTTGATTCTTTACAACATATCTGAATCTGTCGAGGCTCAAGGCGTCCACCTATGCGGTCTTGAAAATGAATGTTTTACCAAGGAGAAGAATCATGTTTTCAATTGATTGAGCATTGCCTCTTAGGTCACCCAGTAAACTAACTTCCAAGGTGACTCTGTGACACAATAACCAATCTTGAACTTGAATCCAGAATTTTGACATTATAGGACAGTACAGTGGATATAAAAAGTCTACACACCCCTGTGAAAATGCCAGGTTTTTGTGATGTAAAAGAATGAGACAAAGATAAATCATGTCAGAACTGTTTCCACTTTTATTGTGACCTATAATGTGAACAATTCAATTGAAAAACAAACTGAAATCTTCAAGGGGAAAAAATTAAAAATAAAAACCTTACAATGACCTGGTTTCAAATAATGTAAAATTGTCTATCAGTTTAAAATAGCACATTTTAATCTGCAGCATGGCAGAGAGCCCATCTTTAAACATGGGATGGGCCTGTCTTATTAGTCTACAGGCCCAACTATATCTGAATTCAACCAGTTTGAATTCAGATATAGTTTTGGTATAATTGAAGCTTTAAATGACTGATTCAAAGCTCTGATATTTATTAGTTTGCCCCACCCATTTCATATTCATTATACAAATATTTTAGTTTTATTTTATCTGGCTTACCATTCCAGATAAAATCAAATATTCTTTTTTCACAGGACTTAAATACTGACTCTCCAGGCATAGGGAGTGTCATGAATAAATGTGTGAACTGAGATAATACGAGTGAGTTGACTAGAGTAACCTTGCCATAGATAGTTAGATGCATTCCTGTCCAAGGTATTAATATGCGATCAACCTTGGTAATTTTCCTGTCAAAGTTGCTAGAAACAAAATTTTCAATATTTTTGGGAATATGCATACCAAGGACATCCACGTCCCCATCGGTCCATTTGATTGGAAGTTCACATGGAAGTGTTAAAGGTGTATCCTTTAATGATCCAATGCGCAATATAGTGCACTTTTCATGGGTTTTGGGTTTTAATCCAGGTAGACTTGAAAAATTGTCTAGGTCTTTAAAGAGACAGGATAGTGATTCTGTATTTGGCGATATGACAAAACTTGAATCATCCGCATACATGGAGACTTTTGTTTTTAATCCCTGGATTTCCAAGCCCTTAATTTTATTTGTTCTAATTTTTCCGGCGATGATTTCTGTGGCCATTATGAATAAATATGAGGATAATGGGCATCCCAGCTTTACTCCCCTACCTAATCTCAAACTGTTTGAAAGAAAACCATTATTTATGATTCTACATTTGGGGTCACTATACATCACCTTCACCCATTGTATAAGAGATTTACTTAGATTGAAATAGGTCATACATTTATAAATAAAATCTAAACGTACTTCATCGAACACTTTTTCAAAATCTGCTATGAAATCTAGGCCAGGCCTTTTTGATTTATCATACAGCTCTGTTATTTACAGTAATTGACGTATATTGTCACCAATTTATCGGCCATGTATAAAACCTGTTTGATCAGGGTGTATTATTTCTAGAATGGATTTTTTTATTCAGAGTGCTTTACATTTTGCTAAAATTTTTGCATCGTAGCACTGTAGAGTAAGAGGTCTTCAATTTTTTAACTGAGTAAGATCCTTATAATTACCGTCAGGGTGTTGTTTGAGCAGCAGTGATATTAGACCCTCTTGCTGAATTGCAGATAATTTTAGACTTTTGATATGAGTAGTTAAAACAAGCTAATAATGGGTCATTTAGTTCTTCAAAAAAGGTGAGATATACTTCTGTGGGAATGCCATCGAGCCCTGGTGACTTGCCAGTCTCAAAAGATTTGATAGCCTCCAGGAGTTCCTCTACTGTGATTTTTTTCCTTACCCTGTTCCTTTTGTATATATGTTAAATTAACTTCCTGTTTATTAGCAAAGAAATCCTTGCAATTTTCCTCAGTTAGTGGGTTAAGTGGAGGTTTTATTGAGTATATTGCTTCAAAATACTGTTGTCTCTCCCAAGACATCTTCCGGTTGAGTCATGAAGGAATCCGTCTGTTTTTGCAATTTTTGAGATATTCCTGTGTTGAAGATTTAAAAAGAAAATTGTAAATTTTTCAGTTTTCCATCCAGTTGGCTTTGTTTTTATAATAGGAGAGGTTTGATCATTCCTGAATTATACTCTCCATTTCTTTTTGTTTCCAATTCTAATTTGTATATTGTCTTTATCGTTTCGACTACTATCTGACTCAACTATTAGATTCTCTATCTGTCTTTAGTTTATTTTCCCTTGCCAGGAATGTTTTCATATTTGTTGCGGGATATAGTATTAAGTGGCCTCTAAATGTGCATTTGAAAGCATCCCATACCACATGTGGATCTGCTGAGTCAATATGGTCCTTAAAATTTTTTTTTAATAAATTGTCACGAATGATTCATAATTTAAAAGGCTTTGATTGAACTTCCAGTATCCTTGTCCTCTTGGGAATTCAAAATAAGAAAATAATCCAGATGGCTGGCCTGCGATAGCCTCCTCCAAGTATATCTCATCCTGTCTGGGTTTTTTAACCTCCATACATCAACTAGATCTTCTGTGTCCATAATTTCAGTAATTGAAGTGCCCGTGGGTGATAGTTTGTGGTGTGATGGTCTTTGCGATCCTTTGACGTATTAAGCACAGTGTTGTAATCCCCCACAATTATAACATTATCATTAATGTTTTTTAAATTTACAAGATTGCCGTATAAGTCTGCAAGAAGTGTGGATCATCTTTGTTAGGAGCATAGAGGATAATGAGCCGTAACTGTTTATCATCTAGTTCCAAGTTAAGAATGATTAAACACCTTCCATGTTTCTTTGTTTTTTACCTTTAAGTCTGCTATATTGCGTAATAAAATTGCACCCCCCCACCATGATTATAGTATATATGTCCTCCCCATTATTTTTGTCATACCTGTTTATCAGAAATATTTGAATGAGTTCCCTGTAAAACGGGGGACCTACACAATATTAAGCAGGTGGTTGTAATGTTATGGCTGATCAGTGTATTTTCTTTATTTTTTATACCCCTATTTTACCTGGTAAATTTACTGAACATATTGTCATTTATGGCAATGACCTGGGGAGCAATTGAGGTTACAGCCTTGCTCAGGGACAGAACAACAGATTTGTCACCTTGCCTGCTTGGGTATTTGATCTTGCAACCTTTCGGTTACTAGTCAGATGCTTTAACCGTGAGGCTCCCTACTTCACTGTTTTGGTAATATGTACACTACAAAATAGTAAATTTGATATTGAATGATAATAGATTAGTTTATTTACACTTTTGTGAGGCCCATTACCCAATTGGAATGCCCTGCCCCTAACTAATTTCAGAATCTGCCCATTAACAGAGGTCCATTAACAAAGTTCTTCCCCTGTCCAGTGTCTGTTTGTCCGGTGTCTGAAGATACTGAACTTGTCTAAAGAAGGCCAGTTTTATTGCTTCTTTAATCAGCACAACAGTTTTCAGCAGTTCTAACAATTGCAATAGGTTTTTCTAATGATCAATTAGCCTTTTAAATGATAAACATGGATTAGCATTTCCATTGGAACACAGGAGTGATGGTTGCTGATAATGAGCCACTGTACACCTATGTAGACATTCCACTGAAAATCAGCCATTTTCAGCTACAACAGTCATTTACATTAATAATGTCTACACTTAATATCTGATCAATTTGTTGTAATTTTACTGGACAAAAAATTTGCTATTCTTTCAAAACCAAGGACATTTCTAAGTGAACCCAAGCTTTTGAATGGTAGTGTATTTATATTTGGGGAATATGGTTAATCTCTAAATGATCTTGTGGTGCCCTAGACAAAGACTTTTAGGTACACCATCCCAGGATGGAACAATGTTTGTGTTGTCAATCTGTTCTGTCCCCTCTCTCTTTTGTTCTCATTCTCTCCCCATACAATAATATTTGGTAGCGCCACCTTTCACTGCAATAACAGCCTTTTGGGTTAAGTATTTTACCAACTTGGCACAAAGTTTGAGTACGTTTTGGCTCATTCTTTTTGGCAGATTTTCTCCATGTTGAATGTGAACTGCAATTTTCAAATAGTACCACAATCTCTCAGATATCTCAATAGAATTTGACTGGGCCACTGTAGGACATTCACCTTTTTGTTCTTAAACCTCTCCAGTCTTGCTTTAGCCTTGTTCTTTCTTGGGATGATTGTCTTTCCAAAATTTGACTATCCTCCAGACTTCCAGTTTTTTTAAGCAGACTGAGGTAGTGTCTCATGCAGTATTTCCCTGTGTTTTTATCCTAACATTCTTCCTTCATTGTTAACAAGACGTCTAGTCCTTGCTGATGAGAAGCATCACCACAACATGAAGCTATCACCACCATACTCTACCGTAGTGATGTTGTGCAATGAGTCATGTGCTTCGCGTTTTGACCAAAAAGCTGTCATAGTCTCAGCCGACCATAAAACCCTTTCCCAAATTGCATCTCGGTCACTCAGTTTTTTTGCCATAACACCAGGCATTTCAGATGTTAATTCTTTAAGGCCATATGTTTATCGAGAATAACCTGTGTGGGAGAGGGATGGTCTTTGCAGGGTTCAGTGTTAAATATGAGGTGAGATATGAGATTTTTAAACACCAAATTAGGTGTAGATGTTTCAGGGGTTTACGGAGTACAGGGGTTTTCATTTTGTATTGCTGGATTACCTATGGACTAAAATGTAATTGTGGTGAGGTTGTGGTTTTCTAAGGTGATGAAAATATCAGAAACAAAGTGGAACATTATTTCTTTCTCTTGCCCTTTCTACCCATCAGCTGGATGGCCTGCTGTCCCAGAGTGATAGGCTGTCTATTCCGGAGAGAAGTAAGGAGATTCGGGAGAGGCTTCGTGGCAAAGGCCTTCCCTCAGGTACAGTAACATCAAAGAAATCCAAGCATTTCCAATGTGTCACCTCTCAGCCATTGCATAGAAGCTTTTAGTTCCAAGGGAATGTTAAACTCCAGGTAGCTGATAATGGACCCTAACAGATATTTAATTAATTGGTGCTGTATAACAGCTAACTAATGTGTTATCAACAGTTATCAGTTATTATAATTAACAATTATCTGTTAGTTTACAATTGTACAAGTTATGCTACCAGCAATTAAAAACTATGAATAATGCTTGAAATTACTAAACTCACTATCGTAATTTTGATGACTCATGAGGTGAAGACCAGTGGCCTAATCTTTCTTTGGTAAACTGGTGTGTGGCAACTGGCATTTCGCTTTATAATATAAAAAAAAACAGCTGGGGCAACATTGATCTTAAAATCAAAAGTTTATTTGTGTATTGACACAATTTATGGTTAAATACAATAAACTGAAATCTGCTCAAATTATTGTGACATGCTTTCAGTAACTTTACATGGTAGATTCTACAGTAGCTAGCTACCTGATAGAAAAAGGTACAAACCTGTTTCAAAAAAGTTGTGACGCTGCGTAAAATGCTAATAAAAACAGAATGCAATTATGTGCAAATAATTTACCCTTGTATTTCATTGAAAATAGTACAAAGACAACATATCAAATGTTGAAACTGAGGCATTTTATTGTTTTTGGATAATACATGCCCATTTTGAATTTGATGCCAGCAACACATTTCAAAAAAGTTAGGACAGGGGCATCTTTACCACTGTGTTGCATCACCTGTTCTTTTAACAATACTCTGTAAGCTTTTGGGAACTGTTGGGACCAATTGCTTGTTTTGAAAGTGAAATGTTTTCCCATTCTTGCTTGATGTAGGATTGCAGCTGCTCAACAGTTCGGGGTCTCCATTGTCATATTTTTTGTTTCATTAGGCACCAAAGGCTTTTAGTGGGTGACAGGTCTGGGCTGCTTGCAGGCCAGTTTAGCACCCAATCTCTTTTATACTACATTTTATAATATGTGCAGAATGTGGTTTGGCATTGTCTTGCTGAAATAAGCCCTTCCCTAAAAAAGATGTAGTCTGGATGGCAACATATGTTGCTCCAAAACCTGTATATATTGTTCTGCAATAATGGTGCCTTCACAGATGTGCAAATCACCCATACCATGTGCACCAATGCACCCCCATACCATCACGGATGCTGGCTATATTTGTTGTAGTGAACAAGGAAATATACAGTCCTGTCTACTTAAATGATCCAATAATCATTTATTTTATTTTAGTAGTTTAATAAAAGCAGTCGTGTTCGTTTCATTTGACAATGTCTTTTACCTACCGTAGCAGGCATTATCTAGCATGCTCATTTCCCTAGCATTACTTTGAGGAGGAGTTGCATTCCACAGTGCTGCACATTACTTTGTTGGTGCGAGTATTTGCTTATCTTAGTGTAGAACGTGTATTTGCCAACTGCTTATTTATTGCCACAAAGGTGTAATTTTCAACATGTATTGCTATTTAAAGAAATGTTGCTCCAAGCACTTTCCCATTCTCAATATCTGGGATTTTCTAGTCTGGATCGTTACGTACCTGTCTTCATAGATCAGTTTTCCTCATCAACAAGTTTTGCTCAATAAATTCTCCCTATAAACAAGGCAAATTTTAGCATGTGTTAATGGATTTGTCTTTTCTTGTCAGTCAATGTAATTTTGAAATTGACAATAATAAACATTTACCCAAGTTTTGTCACAATTTGCTGCATTGCAGAACCAAATTTAATAGCACAGTATATAAAAACATCACCACATTCATCATGATGATATTTATCCATATTAGCCTAGTAGCCATTTAGTCTTAGTCAGATTCCTGGGGATATGCAATTACATCTTCTTGAGTTATACAGAGTTGTTTAAAAGTAAATAAACTAGTGTTGTTTTGAAAGAGTAGGCACATTTTTATAAAATTAAAATCCAAAGTATAGCATGGACCTGTCCACAAACTCAGAACCTTTGAATGCAGAAACAGCTGCTCTGAGCTAGCCAGTATTTTGGTGTGGCCAGAGAATTTTCTATGAGTATAAACTATGCAAGCACATGGGTTACTGGACTTTTTTGGTCTCTTTTTTGGGTTCAGTTTGTTTCTGCCCAAACAAACTGAACCCGCTAGACTATCCGCCTTTTACCTCCTCTTGCATCATGCCTTTGCAGTTGAATTTTTTTTTAGCACTGTTGTCATCTTTAGTATAGAACTTCTAGCAATACCTTTTATTTAGCTTCAGCTTGATTACGATGATGATAATAAATTATCATGTGAACATTTCTGAAGATTCGGTGAGTTTAAAGGTACTTTATGCATTGTGTAAAAGTAGTAAAGTCACAATAAAAAAAGTAATACAAAGTGCATGTTAGTGAAATATCAACGTGTCTGACTTCTACCTTAAAATTTTAAGTAAAGATGTAAAATCAAGTAAGAATAACTTAATGTTAGATGGAGCTAAACATTAAATAATCATAAATGTTAAAATATTATTTTATATCTGCAGAACACAAGTAGTTACATAAAAACCATTGTGATAAGTGATAATATTCACATACAGTATGTGTTAATAACATTTGAGTTCTACTGACTTTTAGTCAATAACCACAGTGAGTTACACAGTTCTTTTTTACGGTGTTAACGGTACAAGGCCTGGACTGTGTAAGCTAAGTACTGTAATTTTACATAATGTTGGCCAAGTTGTGCTATTAATGAGATGTTAAATTCTCACATCAAGGCTTGTGTAGTATTACTAGAGAAGCTAAACACAACTTGCATTAGTCATGAAAGTAATGTAATAAAAGATGTCCCTTGAGTGATGAATTGTAGTTTGTTAGCTGCTCCAGAGCTTCCACATGTACATTAGTGGGTCCACTCCTTACACAGTGAACTTAACATTACCTAACTTACTAGCTAAACATAGGAAGAGACGGCAACTCATGTTTAACTGGCAAACTGGGTCTTAATACCCTTTGAAATACAGATAACTGACAGTTTAGGCTGGCCAAAACAAATATTGACACACATGCCACACACAGCACCACCCATGGTGTCTTCACTAACCAGCTACAGATCCTTTGAATGTGTACAGAAGTTCTGCCCACCGGTCTGTAATTGACTGCAGAGCGGCAGATAAGCAGATTTCCTGATCAATATCTTGGAGCTATAATCAAATCTCCGAAACCACAGATGGGTTCTTAATGCTCCAGTACCACAGATGGTTCGTTAAAGCTCCAATACCACAGAGGGTGTGTTGAAGCTCCAATACAATGGATGGATAGAAAACTGTTTAATATCATGCATTTTACGAGAACATTTTACCAGAGTTTTACCTTTTTTTTATTATACCAGTGCGAATTATAAGGGACAGGTTATAGGAATCAATCACTCGAGCTGCGTACGATTTGACTCATTTAGGCCTACAGTAGACTGACCCGAGCAAATCATTTGACAGGTTCAGCTTATTTAGCTAATGAATAATGATAATTAACAGCTCCTGTTATTCCAATGTCTCTGCTGCAACAGAGGGGAAATGATTCACTATGTCAACAGACAGACCACTAGGCGGGCCTTGGTCCGGTTCTAACAAGCCTGATCTTTTCCATCTGATGGAGAAATGAAGGCCCTTAGGGTGTTAAGCACAAAGCATAATCAAATGACATACATGCTGCTGAGCCACCCTTCCCAGTCAGACATGTTTGGACAGTTACCTGAACAGTAATGCATTATTATTTTAATGGGCAGCATTTTGTCCTAATGTTGACTGACTGCCACAATTCCTGAAACATGGCTGTTAAAAAGGTGAAAAGTAGAGTAGCTCAGATCGAGACACTTCATGAGAGTGCTAAGGAAAACCAAGCTAGGAAAGGTGCTTGAGTAATAGCTTTATGTGGCTCGTGTACTATGGAAAGTGGATCGGCATGACTGAAGTGGTTTGAAGTTTGAAGTGTACTTTTGGGGAATTTTTGTTTCTGGGCCTCTCTGTGTTATAACTGTACAGATTGACTCCCTCATTGTCCTCAGGGCATGTGTTCTATTTAAATGCTTGAAGGCATCCATCCTCCCTTCCTTGAAGATATCACTGACATGACATAGCTGGATTTTATTAGGATCTGCCATGAGGTACTGCCAAAGGCTGTAGCTTCTTTTCCTAAACATGGAACATTATACAAAACAGAATTCAAGCATGGTAGAAAGACAACCTACATTTAAAATGACAGTTAAACAAAGAATACATTAATTATTATTTGAATCCACGTGTGGGTAATTGTGAACAGTGACTGGTTAATCAAAGGGTGAAAGGAATGGTGATTTTAAAGTATTGAAACTGGACTCTGCTCCTTTTTCAATGCATTGAACAGGCAGGAGTTATAAGCCCTGAAATAAAATTAGGGTTGCATGATATTGACAAAATGTGATATTGCGATAATGATCATGAATATTGCGATTTCAATATTCATTTCAATATTCTTAAACATATGTAAGAACTACCATTTGCCTTCATTGCACATCTATACAGTGGATATATAAAGTCTACACACCCCTGTTAAAATGCCAGGTTCTTGTGATGTAAAAGAATGAGACAAAGATAAATCATGTCAGAACTTTTTCCGCCTTTTAATGTGACCTATAACGTGAACAATTCAAATGAAAAACAAACTGAAATCTTTGAGGGGGAAAAATAAAAAATAAAAAACTCACAATAACCTGGTTGCATAAGTGTGCACACCCTTAAACTAATACTTTGTTGAAGCACCCTTTGATTTTATTACAGCATTCAGTCTTATTGGGTTGGAGTCTATTAGCATGGCACATCTTGATGTGGCAATATTTGCCCACTCTTCTTTGCAAAAGCGCTCCAAATTTGTCAGATTGTGAGGACATCTGTGCACAGCCCTCTTCAGATCACCCCACAGATGTTCAATTGGATTCAGGTCTGGGCTCTGGCTGGGCCATTCCAAAAAGTTAATCTTCTTCTGGTGAAGCCATGCTTTTCTGGATTTGGATGTGCTTTGGGTCGTTGTCATGCTGAAAGGTGAACTTCCTCTTCATCTTCAGCTTTCTAACAGACGCCTGAAGATTTTTTTGCCAAAATTGCCTGGTATTTGGAACTTTTCATAATTCCCTCCACCCTGACTAAGGCCCCGGTTCCAGCTGAAGAAAAACAGCCCCAAAGCATGATGCTGCCACTACCATGCTTCACTGTGGGTATGGTGTTCTTTGGGTGTTGTGCAGTGTTGTTTTTGCGGCAAACATACCTTTTGGAACTATGGCTAAAAAGTTCAACCTTGGTTTCATCAGATCATAACACATTTTTCACGTGCTTTTGGGGGACTTGATGTTTGTTTTTGCAAACTTCAGCCGGGCTTGGATGTTTTTCTTTGTAAGAAAAGGCTTCCGTCTTGCCACCCTACCCCATAGCCCATTCATATAAAGAATGTGGGAGAACAGCTGAACTTTATTTGTGATTAATCAGAGTCACTTTAAATGATGGCAGGTGTGTAATGACTTCTATTTAACATGAGTTTTAATGTGATTGGTTAATTCTGAACACAGCCACATCCCCAGTTTTAAGAGGGTGTGCACACTTATGCAACCAGGTTATTGTAAGATTTTTATTTTTCATTTTTCCCCCTTGAAGATTTCAGTTTGTTTTTCAATTGAATTGTTCATATTAAAGGTCACATTAAAAGTGGAAAAAGTTCTGACATGATTTATCTTTGTCTCATTCTTTTACATCACAAAAACCTGGCATTTTAACAGGGGTGTGTAGACTTTTTTTATATCCACTGTACATCCCACTACATACATTATACTTAATCCTTGTACATTTTCTGCCCTCTTCTATTTGCACTTCTGGTTAAATGCTAACTGCATCATCAATGACAATAAAGTTGAATCTAATCTAAAGTTTTTCTTAGGATATGCCCCGAAGGTTAGTCTCTACAGCAGGGGATCGCTTGTCAACTCTCAAACAGGGCCAATCACAGGTATTGGCTTGTTAGACAAGGTACCTAATCAAAACTAAAAGTAAAATCATTTTAAAAACATAAAAACTAATGATCGCATGGACAGACCGCAAACTAGCTAAACAAAGCTTTGTAGGCTACCGCAAAGGGAATCTGAACGCTGTTCGCTAGAAGAGTCTGGTGTTTCAACCTATATAAAAGTGCCTGTTGTATTTCTTGGCAGCACATACATTATTTGAGATTTTTTAAATTGGTTAAATCTCAGATCTAGTACAAAGGCACTTTAGAAGCATTGCCTCTCAATCAATCAAATGTATTTATAAAGCCCTTTTTACATCAGCAGTTGTCACAAAGTGCTTTTACAAAACACCCGGCCTTAAACCCCAAGGAGCAAACAACAGTAGTGTTGAATTTCAGTGGCTAGGAAAAACTCCCTAAGAAGCCCGAAATTTAGGAAGAAAGAGTGGAACCAGGGTCAGGGGGGTGACCAGTCCTCTTCTGGCTGTGCCGAGTAAACATATTAAGAGTACAATTGTAATAATTAATACGTGCACGTGGGCTGAGTCCAGAGTCTAGTTAAACTTAGTCCAGGTTAGAAGCATGACCAGATGGACAAGTAGAGGGACAACGCGGGGACGGGGGGTCAGCAGAGTGGCAGCTGAAATCGTCAGGTATTGTCTTGATCTGCAACCCAACCAGGAGGACTTTGGACAGGGACAGCAACGAGTCTTTCAAGCCTGGTACTCCAGAGGTGTTGGCCAAGACCTCAAGTTTAAAACAGGGCAAGAGACTGGGAAAATTTAGAAAATACATTCCTTAGATCTACAAGGATTTATAGTGAAGGAGAACTCACCCTACTCCCCCAGCGCAATAATATAGCAGCGTAAGACCTTGGGGCTGAGACGGGGGGGTCCAGGGACACTGTGGCCCCATCCGGGGGAGGCAGGAAATCAATCCACCCATATTGCCAAGCATCAACCAACGGGACACCCTCCAACTGCAACCACCCTCAATAAGGGCAGAGTATTGCCAGCAGAGCTCAGCCCAATTGCACAATGTGCACAACCGAGAGCCAACAACAAGCCAGTGACTCAGCCCCCGAATGGCATTGGAGGGAGGGCATCCCCTGGCAAGACAGCAAGGTTGGACAGTATCAAGTTTTTTTGGTCACTTTCACACCCCTGGGCCAGACTAAACTTAATCGTAGACCATGCTAAAGAGGTGAGTCTTTAGTAGATACTTGAAAGTTTGCACTGAGTCTGCATTTCTAAGCTTACCTGGCAAATCATCAGTAGTGGAGCTCTTTGAGAGAAGGCCATGCCTCCGGCAGTTTGTTTCGAAATTCTAGGTACAATTAAAAGGCCTGCATCTTGCGATCTAAGGTTACGTGTAGGTATGTATGGCTGGATCATTTCAGCGAGGAAAGTAGGAGCAAGTCCATGTACTGATTTATAGGTTAACAATAAAACCTTAAAATCAGCCCTAACCCTAACAGGCAGCCAGTGTAAAGAGGCTAGTGCTGGAGTAATGTGTTCAAATTTTTTAGTTCTAGTTAGGATTCTAGCAGCCGTGTGCAGCACTAATTGAAGTTTATTTATTGCTTTATCAGGGTAACCGGAAAGAAGAGCATTGCAGTAATCTAATCTAGAAGTAACAAAAGCATGGATTAGTTTTTCTGCATCAGTTTTTGATAGAAATTTTCTGATTTTTGCATTGTTTCGAAGATGAAAATAAGCAACTCTTGAGACATATTTTATATGTTCATCAAAGGAGACAGGGTCGAGGGTAACACTGAGGTTTCTTACAGTTTTTTGGGATACGACCATGCAGCTGTCGTGGTTCACAGTGAGATCTGCCAACAAAGCTCTTTGTCTCTTGGGTCCTAAAAGGAGCATTTCTGTTTTTCTTGAGTTTAAAAGCAAGACTTTCTCTGTCATCCACGTCCTAATATCTGAAACGAATGCTTCCAAAGTAGCTAATTTTGGGGCTTCTCCATGCTTCATCGAAATATATAACTGTGTGTCATCAGCATAACAGTGAAAATTGACATTATGATTCCGGATTACATCATCCAGAGGCAGCATATATAGTAAGAACAATAATGGGCCCAAAACCGAGCCTTGAGGAACACCAAAACATACCTTTGATTTGTCAGAGGATATGCCATCCACACATACGAACTGATATCTTTCAGATAAATAAGATTTAAACCAGGCTAGAACATGTCCGCATAGCCCAATATGGGTTTCCAGTCTCTCTAAGAGAAGGGAGTGCTCAATAGTGTCAAAGGCAGCACTAAGATCAAGAAGCAAAAGGACGGATGCGGAACCTTTGTCTGAGGCCGTTAGAAGGTAATTTGTTACCTTCACGAGTGCAGTCTCAGTGCTATGATGGGGTCTGTAACCGGACTGGAGTATTTCGTAAATGTTATTTGTCTTCAGGAAGGCATTCAGTTGTTGGGAAACACATTTTCTATGATTTTTGAGAGGAACGGGAGGTTCGATATTGGCCTATAATTGTTTAATATGTCTGGATCCAGATTAGATTTTTTTAGAAGAGGCTTAATTTCCGTTATTTTTAATGAGTTTGTTACACATCTGGAGGAAAGGGAGCAATTTATTATGTTCAACATTGGTTGACCTAACACCGGAAATAGCTCCTTAGTAATTTTGTTGGAATCGGGTCTAGTTGACAATTTGTGGGTTTAGAACTCATTACTAATTTAGTGAACGTGTTGAGCGATACAGGATCAAAAAATTCAAGTGTCCCCATTGACACCAGGTCGGGGAGGTTCAGCACATTCTCAGGACAACTGAGATTTTGCAGACTATAACTATTTAAGGAGGAGTAAGTTATTTGTTTTCTAATGGTGATTGTTTTTGTTCACCTCAGTCAGGTTGGAGAAATAAGCTGATCGAGCAGATGTGGGTTCTTTTTGGTATTGTCGTGTACTGTCTATCCAGGCTAGTCTGAATACTTCCAACTTGGTGGAGCGCCACTTTCGCTCCAAGTTTCTGGAGGCTTGCTTGAGTGCTCTAGTATTGTCTGTGTACCAGGGAGCAAGTTTCTTGTATCTAAAGTATTTCGCAGTGGTGAATTTAGATCCTCGATTAGATCGTTTACGGATTTCTTTACTCTGTCATCGATATGCGAGCTTGGAAGAATATCAAGAAATCTATTTGTAGTCCAAGAATTTATAGTATGGCTTTTGAAAGTCGTTTGTGGAGCAAGTGGGTTTCTTGTTTTAATGTTAAATGTGATAAGACAGTGATCCGATATTCCAGCATTTTGGGGGGAAATTATTAGATCTACAATGTCTGTTTCTCGTGACAGGACTAAATCTAAGGTATGAGTGTGGCAGTGCGTTGGACCTGAGACATGTTGGACAAAACCCATTGAGTCAATTATGGATTCAAAGGCTTTTTGAAGAGGGTCATTGGACTTTTCCATATGAATATTGAAATTGCCAAAAATTTGAATACTGTCTGCAATGACTACAAGGTTAGAAAATAATTCTGGAAACTCATTGAGGAACATTGTGTATGGCCCGGGGGGCCTGTAAATAGTAGCTATGTAAAACAATTTATCAGCCTGGTTAACTTTCATGAGTAAAACTTCAAAAGAATGAAAGCCAGTGATGTGTTTAAGAGTAAATTTATATTCACTGTCATAAATATTAGCAACAACCCCTCCTTTTCGGGATGCATGGGGGATATGATCACTAGTATGGCCCGGAGGAGAGGCCTCATTTAGGGCAGTAAATTCATCAGGCTTTAGCCATGTTTCACACAAGCCAATAACATCTAGTTTATGATAAGTGATTTATTCATTTACTGCAACTGCCTTTGGAGAAAGGGATCTAACATTTAGGAGTCCCGTTTTGAAATGCGAGGTAATAGTCATTTTTATTTGTGACCGAGGTGGAGGAAGGCTTTATCTTAATTGGGTGCTATTGTTAGCACTACCTTGTTTAACTTTTCTCAGCCTGGAACGAGTCACAGTCGCAATAGGCAAAACTATACTAATTACTCTCGCTATGCTATCGACAGACAACACTATGCTAACAGCATAGTGGAGTCTGTCGATAGCATAGCATGTGGCAGGGCTACTGGCCAATGAAACATGATCTTTATATAGCGGTTTCAAATGGGCCCTAAATCAAACTCAATTAACACACAGCCAACAGACACATCTCTCCACAAAATAAAAGGAATATCGCATACTTTACGTGACATTTTCGATGGGATATTGCACAACGCGATATTGTGATAACGGTATTGAGTCAATATATGGTGCACCCCTAAATAAAATAAACAAAAACATTCATGACACTGACTAAAAAACGGAAAATAGACAACCAAAAAGCACCTCACCACAACGCCAACCAGAATCTGGCTTAGTTTATGAAAAATTTGACCAAATATTACTAGTGGTTTTTTAATTGCTGCTGATAGGAGAGGGACACAACTTGAGTAGCATGGTTGAATGATTAACCGTACCTAACCATATCTGGGCATTGCTTGAAGCCAATTGAAAATTACAGCACCTCCAATCTAGACCATCCATCCAGGCAGGCAAGAGCAAGATTGAAAAGTATTTTAAATATTTTAAGTGGTATTTTAACCAATATCTAAGCTGGTCCATTGGTGATGGTATTTTTTGCCTGGCTGATGGATTTTGTGCAAAACAAAAGTAATTGGCGAGTGGATCATCCTTAACCAGGAAGAGTATCAAAGCAAATAGGACATTTTTTGAACACTGTTTTACCCACATGCTCTAGCTATGCCCACCCCCATTGGTTTCTGAGACCTAATCAGAATGGTTAGAATGTGTGCATTCTATTAATCATCTGGGAGGTTCCAGAGTCATTGTGAAGTAGAAACAAACAATGTTGGCCTGACTTTCTTAACTACAGATGAGACATTTCACTAGTCAAAGTTGAAGATCTGTGTAGAAAATGCTATCAGTATATTGTTTTGCATGCTCTACAATGTGATTGTTTTTTTTCCGCTTAAATAGGTCTACCACTCATCTGTACTGCGCTCACCCACCATCACTCATAACACTACAGAAACTTCCGGCAACAATGGGCTACTTGCACTCAGGGTGGTGACGTACTTCCCTTTTACCATAATACTGCTCGCCCGTTTCCTGCGTGCATTAGTTGTATACATTTGTCTGACGGCGCAAGTTTAGCTAGATAAATAAACATGATTGAGACTCGGAAAAAGATATTTAAGAACATATTTTTAAAGAAAGAAGTAAAGAAATATTCAGAACATTGCTCTGTACGTCTGTGCGGTGCATCTATTATACCACGTTCCAAATTATTATGCAAATGATATTTTACACTGATTTTCCTAAATAGTCGATGCAAATGACAGTCAGTATAATTTTCAAGTCATGAACCGTTAGGGTATAAGTCGAATTCCATTGAACAAACCACCCAATGAAAACAGTATTTTTTCAAAAATAAAAAACTCAAAATGCACTGTTCCAAATTATTATGCACAACAGAGTTGCAAAACATTTTATAGGTTGTAAAGAACTGAAAATGGTCATTTGTTGAACTTGCAGCATTAGGAGGTCATATTTACTGAAATCAAAAGCTATTTCAATCAAACACATCTTAACAGGGCAAGTTACATGTTAACAAAGGACCCCTTCTTTGATATCACCTTCACAATTCACTTGTGAGTTTATGGAGAGTTTCTGCTTGAATTTCTTTGCAGGATGTCAGAATAGCCTCCCAGAGCTGCTGTTTTGATGCGAACTGCCTCCCACCCTCAGATCTTTTGCTTGAGGATGCTCCAAAGGTTCTCAATAGGGTTGAGGTCAGGGGAGGATGGGGGCCACACCATGAGTTTCTCTCCTTTTATGCCCATAGCAGCCAATGACACAGAGGTATTCTTTGCAGCATGAGATGGTGCATTGTCATGCATGAAGATGATTTTGCTATGGAAGGCACGGTTCTTCTTTTTGTACCATGGAAGAAAGTGGTCAGTCCGAAACTCTATACTTTGCCGAGGTCATTTTCACACCTTCAGGGACCCTAAAGGGGCCTACCAGCTCTCTCCTCATGGTTCTGGCCCAAAACATGACTCCGCCACCTCCTTGCTGACGTCGCAGCCTTATTGGGACATGGTGGCCATCCACCAACCATCCACTACTCCATCCATCTGGACCATCCACGGCACTCATCAGTGCCGGCACTGATGTGTGGGTTGCACGGCACTCATCAGTAAACAAGACTGTTTGAAAATTAGTCTTCATGTATTTCTGGGCCCACTGTTACCGTTTCTGCTTGTGAGCATTGGTTAGGGGTGGCCGAATAGTAGGTTTATATTCGGCCACCCCTAACCACTTGACGTTGAGCTGAAGAAGCAGTGGTTAGGGCGGAGATCTTGTCTGAATCTCAAATCGCATACTTGCATACTATATAGTATGCCAGATTAGTATGCAAAAAGATTAGTATGTCTCAAACCATAGTATGCTGAAAATAGTACGCCAAAAGTTCCCGGATGGTCTACTATTTCTTTCGGATTTTCGAAGTACGAATCCGTGCATGCTTTTTGGGGTAATATAGACCACTTTAATATAGACCCTTTGCGCATAGTAAAAGAGGAGGGGTTTCCACGATTCTCTCATCTTTTCACTTGACGAAAAAGTCAGTTGTCGTCACCTATATTGATACTTATTGCATCAATGTCATTCCTGTATGAAAGAAAAATGAACGTTGTGCCATGAAATTCAATTGCTTTGGCAGTGTAAAGTTCGTCTTCAGTCTCGCTTGCAATTGCTCAATTCTTATGACAATACCAAGCAGTAAGTAGATAGGCCTACTAGTAGGCTTATTACTGGCTAATACGCTGTTAAAACAGCAGTGGCAAAAGCCAAACAGTTCATATATGCTATTTGTGGTGAAAGTAAACTTCACAAGAAACGTTAGTCAGTTTTAACGCAATGCTTAGTGGTGTTAAATATTCAGTTAAATATTCAAACTTGGCATGATGGTAATGCGCAACAAAAACAATTGTTCTGAAAGCAAAAATGAGTCTTCAAAGTAAAAAAATGTTTTTGCAATCAAATATTTTGTAATAGAGTGCAAAACTTAATGTATTTCATTCTCAAAAAATATTTTGAGAACGAAAAATGTATTTTAAAACAAACTCCAATTAAATTTGACTATCAACCACCGTCCATTTTGGCTAGACTGCCCCCTTTGCTTGAGGTGCTTTTTTTGCTTTTGAAACATTTTTTTGATTGAAACACCAGTTCTTTGTCAGCAATTTTTATTCTCCATTGGTCAGCCGTTTTTTGAGTATCAGTTTGGCTACAACCAATACTGGTCAGCCTTTCTTTCCAACGAAAAGGGAGTCTTGGGACACCTACCTACGAACTTGTACCTACGTGCATCTCAGGTAAGCAGCACTGAGTTTTCTTACATCCAGTTTCTACATAGCTTGTAGTTAAGCTCCTACAGTGTCGGTTCATTACGTTCTACTAAATTACATACATTCCATAGAAGACAGTG
This sequence comes from Esox masquinongy, assembly GCA_016801175.1. Taxonomy (NCBI): domain Eukaryota; kingdom Metazoa; phylum Chordata; class Actinopteri; order Esociformes; family Esocidae; genus Esox; species Esox masquinongy. The sequence continues at coordinate 64,976 of JACXGI010000766.1, read as the reverse complement.
GCAGTGGTCGTCTTGGTGTGTTTGGGGTCGTTATCATTTTGGAATACTGCCCTGCGGCCCAGTCTCCGAAGGGAGTGGATCATGCTCTGCTTCAGTATGTCACAGTACATGTTGGCATTCATGGTTCCCTCAATGAACTGTAGCTCCCCAGTGCCGGCAGCAATCATGCAGCCCCAGACCATGACACCCCACCACAATGCTTGACTGTAGGCAAGACACACTTGTCTTTGTACTCCTCACCTGGTTGCCGCCACACACGCTTGACACCATCTGAACCAAATAAGTTTATCTTGGTCTGATCAGACCACAGGACATGGTTCCAGTAATCCATGTCCTTAATCTGCTTGTCTTCAGCAAACTGTTTGCGAGCTTTCTTGTGCATCATCTTTAGAAGAGGCTTCCTTCTGGGACGACAGCCATGCAGACCAATTTGACCTCTAGATATGACGCTGTGCACGTGCACTCAACTTCTTTGGTCGACCATGGCGACGCCTGTTCTGAGTGGAACCTGTCCTGTTAAACCGCTGTATGGTCTTGGCCACTGTGCTGCAGCTCAGTTTCAGGGTCTTGGCAATCTTCTTATAGCCTAGGCCATCTTTATGTAGAGCAACAATTCTTTTTTTCAGATCCTCAGAGTTCTTTGCCATGAGGTGCCATGTTGAACTTCCAGTGACCAGTATGAGGGAATGTGAGAGTCATAACACCAAAATTAACACACCTGCTCCCCATTCACACCTGAGACCTTGTAACACTAACGAGTCACATGACATCGGGGAGGGAAAAGGGCAAATTGGGCCCAATTTGGACATTTTCACTTAGGGGTGTACTCACTTTTGTTGCCAGCTGTTTAGACATTAATGGCTGTGTGTTGTGTTATTTTGAGGGGACAGCAAATATACACTGTTATACAAGCTGTACACTCACTAGTTTACATTGTAGCAAAGTGTCATTTCCTCAGTGTTGTCACATGAAAAGATATAATAAAATGTTTGCAAAAATGTGAGGGGTGTACTCACTTTTGTGAGATACTGTATACACACACACGTGTATATATTTATTCTGCTGAAATGATGAGAACAGGTGTTCGTAGCTAAATGTTTTTGATTAGCTTGAGAATAATAATTGCATGATTTATCATTCTATGGCATGTATGTATGTAATATATTAGAATGTTTTAAACCAACACTGAATCGTAGGAGCTAACTAGCTATGTAGAAGCTGGACGGAAGAATGCCCAGGGCTGCTTACCCGAAATGCCAACATCACACAGGTTGAATTCCAGATCGCATACTATTGTATATATGCCAGATTAATAGGCGAGAAGATTAGTATGTCCCAAACCATATTACGCTGAAAATAATATGCCAAAAGTACCCGGATGGTCTACTATTTCTGGTGGATTTTGGAAGTATGCAGCTGCATACTTTTTGGGGTAACCTAATATAGAAATCAACCTCTTGCACAGTAAAAGAGGAGGGGGTTCCACGATTTTCTCGTCTTCACTTAATGAAAAGGTCAGTTATCTTCACCTATATTGATAGTTATTGTATTAATGTCATTTACGTATGAAGGAAAATGAATGTTCTCGTGCCATGACATGACAGCTTTGGCAGTGTGAAGCTCGCTAGAATGGCCTCAATTATTATGACTATTCAGTAGTAAGATACTAGTATTACTGGCTTGTAAGCTATTAAAACGGCCAGTGGCAAAAGCCATACAGTTCATAGATGCTATTTGTGGTGGAAGTAAACGTCATAAGAAATGTTAGTCAGTTTTACACAGTGCTTAATGGTTTCTAGCTATATTCAAACATGGCATGATTTTAATTAATGCACGACAAATTGATATTTTGAGACGCAATTTCATGACGAGGTAGTATGTTCCAATCCGTCCCAGTAATGGCATACTAGTTTACTGTACTAAACAGTACGACTTCATCACCCACGAAGTACATAACTACTTGCGGTACGTATGTAGTATGCGATCGGAGATTCATCAGACACTGTCCTACCAGCGTCTTGTGAGCTACATTAGAAAAACACTTCCGGGTCATGAAAATTAGGAAAATTTCAAAATAAAGGAGGCCATCCAATTACTTCAAAACTGATATAAATTGAATTTATTCATTGTTTAAGAAAATGTACCCCTCAAAACATTGACAGCAATTCATATTTGATCATATTTAAGAGTAATTTCAATAAAAAGTGGTTATTAAAACTCGTTTCAAGGGCAAAATTCAGACAATGCCAATGACTGAATATGGAATACATATTTCCTCAGCTCATAAACTATTGAATATTCCACAGAGAAAGCAATGTAGGAAATGTTCAGGAGAGTGTGTAGAGTAAGACAAACCTGTGTAATCATGGGAAATGGTGTGCTACATCTAGCAACACAATATATTCCACACCCTCTATAGGCCCCAATGCAAAACACTATAATAGACTTTACATGTACATATTGCCCTATACAGAAAAAACTAATCTATACGCCGCAGTGAACATATTGTAGGAAGGTTCAGGAGACTCTATAGAGTGGTTACAGTGAGGGGAAAAAAAATGTTTGATCCCCTGCTGATTTTGTCCGTTTGCCCACTGACAAAGAAATGATCATAATTTTAATGGTCTATAATTTTAATGGTAGGTTTATTTGAACAGTGAGAGACAGAATAACAACAAAAAAATCCAGAAAAACCAATGTCAAAAATGTTATAAATTGATTTGCATTTTAATGAGTGAAATAAGTATTTGATCCCCTCTCAATCAGAAAGATTTCTGGCTCCCAGGTGTCTTTTATACAGGTAACGAGCTGAGATTAGGAGCACACTCTTAAAGGGAGTGCTCCTAATCTCAGCTTGTTACCTGCATAAAAGACACCTGTCCACAGAAGCAATCAAACAATCAGATTCCAAACTCTCCACCATGGTCAAGACCAAAGAACTGGCCAAGGATGTCAGGGACAAGATTGTAGACCTACACAAGGCTAGAATGGGCTACAAGACCATCGCCAAGCAGCTTGGTGAGCAGGTGACAACAGTTGGTGCGATTATTCGCAAATGGAAGAAACACAAAAGAACTGTCAATCTCCCTCGGTCTGGGGCTCCATGCAAGATCTCACCTCGTGGAGTTGCAATGATCATGAGAATGGTGAGGAATCAGCCCAGAACTACATGGGAGGATCTTGTCAATGATCTCAAGGGAGCTGGGACCATAGTCACCAAGAAAACAATTGGTAACACACTACGCAGTGAAGGATTGAAATCCTGCAGCGCCCGCAAGGTCCCCCTGCTCAAGAAAGCACATGTACAGGCCCGTCTGAAGTTTGCCAATGAACATCTGAATGATTCAGAGGAGAACTGGGTGAATGTGTTGTGGTCAGATGAGACCAAAATCGAGCTCTTTGGCCTCAACTCGCCATGTTTGGAGGAGGAGGAATGCTGCCTATGACTCCAAGAACGCCATCCCCACTGTCAAACATGGAGGTGGAAACATTATGCTTTGGGGGTGTTTTTCTGCTAAGGGCACAGGACAACTTCACCGCATCAAAGGGACGATTGACGGGGCCATGTACGTCAAATCTTGGGTGAGAACCTCCTTCCCTCAGCCAGGGCATTGAAAATGGGTCGTGGATGGGTATTCCAGCATGACAATGACCCAAAACGCACGGCCAAGGAAACAAAGGAGTGGCTCAAGAAGAAGCACATTAAGGTCCTGGAGTGGCCTAGCCAGTCTCCAGACCTTAATCCCATAGAAAATCTGTGGAGGGAGCTGAAGGTTCGAGTTGCCAAACGTCAGCCTCGAAACCTGGAGAAGATCTGCAAAGTGGAATGGGACAAAATCCCTCCTGAGATGTGTGCAAACTTGGTGGCCAACTACAAGAAACGTCTGACCTCTTTGATTGCCAACAAGGGTTTTGCCACTAAGTCATGTTTTGCAGAGGGGTCGAATATTTATTTCACTCATTAAAATGCAAATCAATTTATAACATTTTTGACATGCGTTTTTCTGGATTTTTTTGTTGTTATTCTGTCTCTCACTGTTCAAATAAACCTACCATTAAAATTATAGACTGATCATTGCTTTGTCAGTGGGCAAACGTACAAAATCAGCAGGGGATCAAATAATTTTTTCCCTCACTGTATATGCAAAAAAATCAAGGGGCACTGTGTATTTGCAATTGTTGCTGTCATTTTACTCCGCCCATACCATTAGCCAGAATGTAACTCAATGGATATGAAATACATATAGACTCATACAGAAAAAACAATTTTATTCACCACAGTGAATGTATTGTAGGCAATGTTCAGGAGACTAGGTAGAGTGACTATATGCAAGAAAATCAAGGGGCACTGTGTATTTGCAATTGTTGCTGGCATTTTACTCCGTCCATACCATTGGCCACATTGTAACTCAATGGATATAGAATACATATTGACGCATACAGAAAAAAAATATTCTATATGCCTCAGTGAATGTATTGTAGGAAATGTTCAATGCAATTGTGTGACAAGGCAGTATGTCCCAATTGGTCACAATACTAGCATATTAGCTTACTATATACTAAACCGTATGTACTTCACCATCATCCGTGAAGTACGTATTTGTAGTACGTAGTATGCGATTTGAGATTCATGATTAGTCTGGATCATTACTACTGTGCTGGCCCCGAATCAGCTTCATTGGATGTAATTTCATGAAAATTACCTTTGCAATCGTTTATGTATGTCGATACATACATCTTAAATCCTTTCTTCAACTTGCTAGCTGGAGCCTTGCAAATCATCGTTCAAATACGATTAACATTGTTCATTTTAGGCAACTCTTGTAAACACCTTGAATAAAAGAGTACCATTATTTTAATAACAGAGCGGCACAACCAGAAATGCAGGAGCAGTATTAAGGAGAATGCAGAAGTGGTTGTGCAGGGAGCCCATTCTCCTAGTGTTACGAATTTGTAATGAAAGGCCAAGGGTGCCCGAAAACAAATCCTGGTTCTATTTTCAGTATTTATTTCTATCAAATTTGTCCTTGTCTGACTGCCGTCATAGCAGAGTTCCTGGAAAGGTTTCAGTTGATCTTTTGATGTTCTCTAGTGAGAGGGAGCCATATGCGTTGTAGATTAAAACAAGGCATTGCATAAAGAATTTTATAGTTCTGGGCTAGTTGCTAACCTTCTTCTTGCTCTCTCCCTCTTTCTCTATCTTACACACTCAGTCACGATGTCTCAGACATACAGACATGCTCTCTTTCACTCTGCCCTTTTCCTTTTGAAATTTTCATTGGTCTTGAACTCTATCACGCTCTCCTCTTTCACTCTCTACTCCTGCTTTCCATTCTCTCCCTCTCTTTCTCTCCCCCTTCTCTCTTTCTCTAGCTATAATTCACTGTCCAAGACAGGGATCTCACTGTGTGGGTCTGTACAGATGCTCTGAAAAAGGAATATGGAATTTTCCGGAGGAACAAAGAGAACTAGCAATGTTTATCCACTGCACATACAGAACTATCAACACCATGCATAAGTCATTCATGGGTAATGTTAGTCTTTTTGAGGGACATTTGTGTTGACAATTCCTATTCACCTGTATAATGCTTGCTTACATATCACACCAGACATGCCAAAATGTTTTTTTTCCACTGTACCCAAACCAAAAACATATTGAATGCATCAGTCAGCTATGTATAGAGCCATGTCATTACTCTGGCAGAAAACATGTGTAACGTAACCATGCCTCTCCACTTCCTAGCACCTCCTATCTTTACTATAAGAATATTAAGGTCTGTATGAGTAGTGTATGGATATTTCTTTTTGCCATTACATGACTATTATTAATTTGATATTTTTTTTAGGTATATTGTAATTGAACGTTATATGATCAGTAATGTTGTCTGTTCTCTACTGTGTTTGATGTTTTATGTAGAACATAGGATCAGTAGCTGCTGAATGTGCAAAAACTATTGGGGACTCTGATAAACCAAACTAAATTATCCAGGACTAGCCTTATCCGAAAGGGATTTGAAACGTTCAAAAGATTTCTGTAAGGATTTGTTGTAAGAACCAAACTTGCATGTGTTGCCTTACAAAGTTATCAACTATTTTCAACAAAACAAAGTCTCTTAAAGGAGACCCCCATTCTGATTTGATTGTTGTCAGTGGCCAACTGTAAATCATTTTAAGTGTACTTAAGTCTATGATGAACACATTTCTTCTGACATGTATATTGGGCCTGTTTGAAGTTGGTACACTACCAACATCCTGAGACATTAGGTAACAGTCTGGGTCATAATCTATAATGAGATTACCAAGCCTGGTCCTGTCTTTAGTAGGAATGAATGAACTAGTGGATGGACATTGTTAGAATTGTACTGTTACACCTAGACTGTTCTCTTTTGGGCCATAACATGGAATTCTGCTATAACAATACTGTTCTCTTATGGGTCATTGCTTGGAACTCTGCATCTCTGTGAAGGGGTGCTGATGTAGGATTAGGCCACTTCTTTTCTGTGTAATGTTATTCAATATCTGGTTGTCTCAAGCCTTGAGTCTTGAGAGTTTCAAACCGTTCTGGTTCATATGTTGCACTGTCGGACCCCTGGTTAGTATTTGTTTTCTCTAAATGAACTGTTCAGTTCAGCATTGTATGGCCTACAGTGAGGGAAAAAATTATTTGATCCCCTGCTGATTTTGTCCGTTTGCCCAATGACAAAGAAATGATCATAATTTTAATGGTCTATAATTTTAATGGTAGGTTTATTTGAACAGTGTGAGACAGAATAACAACAAAAAAATCCAGAAAAACGCATGTCAAAAATTTTATAAATTGATTTGCATTTTAATGAGTGAAATAACTATTTGATCCCCCCTCAATCAGAAAGATTTCTGGCTCCCAGGTGTCTTTTATACAGGTAACGAGCTGAAATTAGGAGCACACTCTTAAAGGGAGTTCTCCTAATCTCAGCTTGTTACCTGCATAAAAGACACCTGTCCACAGAAGCAATCAATCAGATTCCAAACTCTCCACCATGGCCAAGACCAAAGAGCTGTCTAAGGATGTCAGGGACAAGATTGTAGACCTATACAAGGCTGAAATGGGCTACAAGACCATCGCCAAGCAGCTTGGTGAGCAGGTGACAACAGTTGGTGCGATTATTCGCAAATGGAAGAAACACAAAAGAACTGTCAATCTCCCTCGGTCTGGGGCTCCATGCAATTTCTCACCTCGTGGAGTTGCAATGATCATGAGACTGGTGAGGAATCAGCCCAGAACCACACGGGAGGATCTTGTCAGAACTGGGTGAAAGTGTTGTGGTCAGATGAGACCAAAATCGAGCTCTTTGGCATCAACTCAACTCGCCGTTTTTGGAGGAGGAGGAATGCTGCCTATGACCCCAAGAACACCATCCCCGCCGTCAAACATGGAGGTGGAAACATTATGCTTTGGGGTTGTTTTTCTGCTAAAGGGGCAGGACAACTTCACCGCATCAAAGGGATGATGGACGGGGCCATGTACGTCAAATCTTGGGTGAGAACCTCCTTCCCTCAGCCAAGGCATTGAAAATGGGTCGTGGATGGGTATTCCAGCATGACAATGACCCAAAACACACGGCCAAGGCAACAATGGAGTGGCTCAAGAAGAAGCACATTAAGGTCCTGGAGTGGCCTAGCCAGTCCCCAGACCTTAATCCCATAGAAAATCTGTGGAGGGATCTGAAGGTTCGAGTTGCCAAACGTCAGCCTCGAAACCTTAATGACTTGGAGAAGATCTGCGAAGAGGAGTGGGACAAAATCCCTCCTGAGATATGTGCAAACCTGGTGGCCAACTACAAGAAATGTCTGACCTCTGTGATTGCCAACAAGGGTTTTGCCACCAAGTACTAAGTCATGTTTTGCAGAGGGGTCAAATACTTATTTCACACATTCAAATGCAAATCAATTTATAACATTTTTGACATGCGTTTTTCTGGATTTTTTTGTAATCCTGTCTCTTACTGTTCAAATGAACCTACCATTAAAATTATAGACTGATCATTTCTTTGTCAGTGGCCAATTGTACAAAATCAGCAGAGGATCAAATAATTTTTTCCCCCACTGTAGTTTCTCTGTTTTGTGCTTGAAATTCATTTTTTTATTGTTGATTTAAAAAAAAAAAAGTTATTCATTTTTTTATTTCTCACTTAACCGATTGCTGGTTTGGAGTGTTTTGCTGCGCTCTTTACATTTTGAGCATCAGACATTTTTTTTTATTACATATTTTTTTTAATTTGTGCGGCCTTTCTATTGTTCAAGTTCAAAGTTCAAAAGGTTTATTTGTCATTTGCAATAACAAGTTACGGCAATGAAATGCTGGTTTTCCTACTCCCGACAGTGCAGTTAAAAAGTAACAGTAATTATAATTTAAAAAAATAAGATAACACAATCAGTAATAACACTATACAAAAACACACATCAATAATAATAACTATACAACCGTAGTGCAATGTAAAAGTGACAGGTGTGCATGATATTGGTTGCATACACTCCAGACAAGCTTTATTTAGCCTGGTTAAAGTATTTCAGTTACTGTTTGAACACTGGTCTGTCCCTCTTGCTGTGAGTGACAATGGTATAATTGCCATGTCTAATAGCCGTATCATTCTGTGGCTAAGACAGAGCTAAGAGGCAGATTTGGAGAAGCACTTAATCACACAAGGCTTTAATGTTACCGCTCTTGTTTGGACAATTAAGATGGCACTTTTATCCCAGTCACTCTGACAATGAAATATACCTCACTGAAAAGGTATTTAGATCTGTCAGCTTTTCTTGTGAATTTATAGTATAGGGATATTTACATCAATTTATGTGCGCTGTCTGGTTAAATTGGATGGTCCACTACCACAAAATTCATGTGTTTTTAGTGTGTGTGCCAAGACGGTGCAAACGTACTAGAATAGTTATTTACCATCTCAAACGCCTGTGGTACATATATTTTTTTCTATGCAGTCAGATGAACGTTTCTCTCTACCCTCCCTGCAGGAAGAAGTGCAGCACCCCGGGTGCTGGAGCGCTACAAGGCCCGTAGTCAGGAGCAGGCCTCTCTTAACCGAGGCCTGAGTCGTTCCATGGGCTCCCTACCCATCCAGGACCTCTTAAGGGGTGAGGAGGGGGCCCCGCCTGGACCTTACCCGCCTTCTGGCTACCATCCTGGGTCAGAGTCCTTCACGGACCTGGCCCTCTACCCCCACCTCCAGCACCCACTCCAGCAGAGAGGCAGACCTGTAGAGGTAGACAGGAGGTCTCTCCCTTATAGAGGGGACTCGGTGGCCCAATGCAAGAAGAACTGGGTGTCTTCCATTGACCTGGCTCACATTGACCCGGATGTGCTACGATTCGGAGCCCTGGAGGACGCCAGGCGGGGTAGCAGTGCCCTCAGCACCCGCTCGGGAGCCAGACACAAGTCCGCTTCCCGGGCGTCCAGGGACAGCCGCTACTCGGACTTCGGAGGGCTGGAGGCAGCCAGGGCAAAGGGCCACTACCACTCAGCCCTGTCAGTAAGCTCAGCTCTGACTAGCGCCTATGACCGAATCAAAGAGAAGCAGAGGAAGCTTCAAGTGCTCCGCCAGGCCATGGACGGTGAGTCCCTTTTTAGATTTTTAATGATTTAAGGAAATGTGCTGGAGAGATGGGCTCAGATTATTTTTATTTGCTGCTACACAATTTAAACATCCCCATGTTTTTACAGATATAGTGTATCTGCAATAACTGCAAGTACTGTAAGTTTTATGTTAAGTTGCGCCCCTATCTATATTCACATTTTATCAGTATTGTGTCCTTATTTAGAGGTCCTTGCCCTGAAGGGGCTCAGGAGCTCTATTATTTTTGTTAGGATTATTATTATTATTATTAATTTTTTTGGACGCATATTCCTGTGAGATGGCATGCACTACAGACACACCCATAGGTGTATACTGTCTGCCGAATTCATCTATTAGACTATGGGTCCAATTAAACCCTAGGTGGCGCTATAATAAGCAAACTAAGTTGCTCCAAAAACTACACTGGCATATCCACCCCATATGACCTAGAGGTCTGAAATTCGGTCCACAGGTCCCTTTTCACCTAAGGAACAAATTTGCCTCAAAAACCCATGAAGTCCGCCAACTTGGATTTTCTGCCATTTTGAATTTTGTCTGTGACACTAAAATGTTATCTTCTACTAGAGCTCTGCACCAATCTTCATGCCACTTGATATATATCATCTTGGGACAAGTATCTAAAGATTCGGTATAAGGATTGTTGATATCTTTATCAGAATGGCTGACATGAGCCAATGAAAATTATTGTGGGCGTGGTCTCCATTCAAATGCTCATTTATGCAAGATGGTGAGGCCTACTGCAACCAAACTTAGTATATGGGTTCAGGCCTATGGCAGGAAGGCCTCCACAACATTTCAAGCTGATTGGCCAAATGGTGTCGCTATAATCAACAAATGCATGGGCCTCCATAGGAAATGAATAAAAGTCAATGGGGAATGGTTAATGGAAAATTAATGGAAGTCAAGGGTGATTCAATGGGAGTCTATGAGGAACACAGAAGTCAAAGGAAAATTAATGGAGGTCAATGGTGAATGAATGGGAGTTAATGGTGATTCAATGGGAGTCAGTGGGGAATGAATGGGAGTCAGTGGGGAAGGAATGGGGGTTAATGGGGAATGAATGGGTGCCGTGGTGGTGCTGAAAGGAAAGGACCTCGCCATTTCCGCTTGCTGATATATTTTTATTACTGTGTCCATAAGGTGTACAAATATGGCAAAATATGTTATATTTAAATAGAAATATAGTCTTGATGCAGGGAATATTAAACATTGTAAAGAACTAATTTAAATGATAAGGGTTCGAGCTGCATTTTCCCTTAAATGGAAAGAAACTGCTATTTGGGACATGAGCCCTACAGTGTATGAGTCAGAACGGTTGTGGTTTCCAAATGCCTGCTTCTAATAAGAGATGGATAATTCTAGACATTTAACTCTCACTTTTGTAGCCAAATCCTTTCCACACACACTGCCTCACAAACACTGAGACACACGCATGATTCCAGATTAACACAGGTTTGGTGGGAGTCACCCCCTTGATAACAATTACACGGAACAACTCATTACAGAGTTGTTCACTTAAAGACCGTGGATTCACATGTGGCACCTTACCATGTTTCTTTAGTTTTGCTTTTTGCATCTGGTGGCCATCTGGAGTTTTTATGGGGGAGGGATGGATGAACGAGGCTATAATAAACATCCAGCTCCCAAACCAGCCTGCTTCCTATCTTCGCTTTATTCCAATATGTACTCTATTCCAAGTGTCCTGGACAAAAGTAGTGTTTTGTACATGGAATAAGGTGTCATTTAGGAATCACATCCTCTCCCCCAAACGCTCCTCTGGCGTTTTATCAGCATTTTATTTCGCTGACCGCCCTACCAGAAGAAGTATTTTCCCTCATGGTGTGCTGTTTTCCCTCACTAAGGCTATTACCCACCTCGATTTGCTGACTTTCTGAATCCGAGGATCGTTTGTTTCTTTTAATAGGGGGTGTGAGCAAAGGGAACTTCCATCTCACTCTCCTACTGAGTAGAGCACTGGTTGCGTGTGGGTGTTCGTGTTTCGTTGTGTGTGACCGAGCGCTGGCCTCTTGGCCCACTGTATGCTTTCTACAGCTTCCAGTTCAACCTGATAAGAAAATAATAGACCAAATTAGACTACGGTGATGCAAAGGAATGTGGAGTCGGCGGCAATTGAAATGGACTGGAGTGCTGAATGCGTATCAGCTGAATCATAATATTGTTGGATTATTTGGGCTGTATTATTTGGGCCCTCACATCCTCCGCTTATTCCCCACACCCCCACCAACCTATACATGAGGACTTAACCTGACACCCCACACCTTTTCAGGGGGAAAAGGTGCTTAAGTCAGGACTACAATTTCCTAGCAGCCCTCTGGTCTGTAATTAGAGTCATGTGTAGCGGATGACAGAATTCCAAATGTTACTGGACTTTATGGTTCTTTGTAGTGGGAATGTGGCTCTGGGATAGATAGATAGGCAGTGCTGGGACTAGTCAGGGATTGGCCTGCCTGTGTTAACATCAGGAGCGCCTGAGCTGTAATTTCCCCAGCTGGGTTAGAATAGGAAGGGGCAGAGCCTGTGTTTCAATAGGCTGTGCTGCTCCCGGGTTGTTCTGGGGCTTGGCTGAGATAGGCCCGGTTTCGGAATAGACAGGGCTTGGATTGGCTGGTCTAGCCTCTAGAGTAGACAGGGCTGTGGGAATAGGTCTGGAAGTACTGGTAGGCGTTATGGTGAAAGGTGCCTTATTAAACTAAGTACCACATGACTTTTAGATTGTGCACATTGACTTCAAAAGCCGTTGGCTGTTGCAAGACTGAGTCAGGCTAATTAAGTCAGTGAAAGGGAGGGAGGGTTTTTACCAAGAGGCCCAATGTAGCTCATTGGCTTCATTTAGGCCCAGAATATTTTCTGAATATAGAAAATATATAGAATATTTTCTATTTTTCAGAGCTGAAAGTGGGGTGATCTTTTCTTTACAATTAAATTGCTTTAAAACAGGGCAGCCCAACCCTGTTCCTGGAGACCTACTGTCCTGAAGATTTTCTCTTCAACCCCATTTGTGACTAACTCGGTTAAACTTTTCATCCGGCTAATTATTAGAATCAGGTGTGCTAAATTAGAGTTGGTAAGAAAACCTACTGGACAGTAGATCTCCAGGAAAAGGGTTGGGCAGCCCTGCTTTAAAGGGACTCTTTGTCAAGATTACTACTCACCTAGAGTGCTTTCCTGACGCTCTAGTTTTGCCAATTATCATACACATTTCTCACCAAATGGAATGTCCTTCTATTGCAGCTTTGGCTAGTCTTAGACTTTTGTTGCATGTTTTGCATTGTAAAGGTAACTTCCAGACTTTACACCGGAAATGCTGAGTGCTAGTAGGCTATTATTATCCAGTTAGCATACTGTATGATCTAACAGGAGGGAACACTCCACCAGTGTTCTCAGTCTTTAATGTCGACATTTATATGTTTCTGTTAACTGTGTAAATTGTACATTTTTTGTTTCTTTTGTACACTTTCTTTGGACTCCAGGAAGACTAGTTGTTGCGGTCGCTATAGGGATCCAAATAAAGAAAATTCACACGCATTCTCTCTTTCTCTCTCTCGCTCTCTCTCTCGCTCTCTCTCTCTCTCTCTCTATCTCTCTCTCTCTCTCTCTCTCTCTCTCGCTCTCTGTTGCATGCTGGGAGGTTGGGGTGTGAGGAGTTTTGGAGGTGGCTATGTGGTGAGAGGGCCTGTTTTTCCTTCTTGTTTAAGCTTGATTTTGTTTTGTATGATTTTTTGTTTCCAACTTTTAAGTTTGTTTGATTTTTCTTTCATACCAGATTAGCGGGTAGCTTTTGGAGGGGAAGGGGGGAGTTTGTTTGGTTCTTGACGGTATGGCAGCCGCAATGGCTGCCTTGCCAGCTGGGGAGGAGGCAATGTCGCTTAGGCACGGTTTCAGGTGTGTACCGGTGGATGGAGTTAGAGTTGAGGTGTTGCTGGCCGTTGGCGAACAGGTAGGTGCTAAACATATTCACTCAGCGTCTAGAATGAACAAAGCGGTTGTTGTGTTTATGAAGAAAGCAGCCTTGGTAGGTACGCTGATTGCTAGTGGGCTTTTTGTTAGAAATGAATTGTTTGTTTCGCCTCTTTCTACACCTTCGACTAGGGTTATGTGGCGAATTTGCTGCTGTTCATTACGGATTAGCAGATCCGAAAGGAGCTGGTTCGGTTTGGTAAAGTAGCTAGCGGTTTTTGCGTCCTGTTGGCGGGGTTTCAGGCAGAATCGGTGAAGCATGTTGTCTCCTTTCGTAGGCAGGTGTTTATGTTCCTCAACAATGTGGATCAGCAGCTTAATGTCAATTTTAAGATCCGTCATGGTGATGGTGTGTACGCAGGTTTTGCTAGTACAGACAGTCTGCGTTGTTTTGAATGTGGTGACCTGGGGCATAAGAAGTTTGTGTGTCCGCACAGGACTCAAGGACAGGCAGAACAGCCGTCTGTGGCTGCCGGGCAGAATGTCCAACCAGCAGTTAGGGATGGGGAGCTCCCTGTTGTGGCCAGTTGTAGCTCCGGTTTGGGACAGCAGACCGGGCAGGGTCGTGGTGCCCTGGAGAGTGTGGCTGGGTTGAGTGATGCTGTGCAGCCCACGGTGTTAGTGGGTGTTGTTGATGATACGGAGGTTGTGGTATCAGTGGATAGTGCTGTTACAGTGGAGAAGGTTGTGGTGGGAGATTCTCCAGTGAGGATTGTGGGGAATGAAGGGTGTGGTGTGGTCGCTGATGCTGTGTTAGTGGAGGGTGTGAGTAAGGGGGGCCTTCACAAGCGAGATGGTGGGGTTGTGGGGCTGATCGCACCAAAGATGGAAAAAGGGTGTGAGGAAAGGTGTGGTGAAGGAGGTGTTGGCGTCCCTGGGTATTTCACCTGGTGTTGGGGAGCAGGGCCTGGGTAAGAAAAGGGTGCAGGTCAGTACGTTGTTGGGTCAGGGAGAAGAGGAGTTAGGGGAATCGGGTGAAGGGGAGTGTGAGGAGATGTCCTTCTCTGACTACTCTCTGAGTTCAGTGCTACCAGACAGTCAGGTTGCAGGCCCTACTTACACGGGAAGGGAGCTGTCTGAGTTTTTAGCTGATACTAAGGGTAAGAAGAAGGTAGTTCCCATTTTCTTGACTCTGTGAGGTTTGTGAGGTCAGTGCAAAAGACTATGAGGACTGAGGGCCTGGGTGTCCTCTCGCCTAAGAAACGATTCAGGTTGAAGAAATGGGTCACAGCGGTGCGAAAGGGCTTGCCTTCTGATACAGCTTAAATGGCTAGGTTTCTTCCAACGTATTGTTTTTTGGTTCTCACTACCGGGGTTTGTTCTTGCTCTTTTTCCTCTGTCTTTTCATGGAGGCTCTGCGGGTTGGCTCTCTTAATATAAATGGCGCCAGAGACCGGGGAAAGAGGGGTCTGTTGGGTGAGTATGTCAAACATAAACATATAGATGTCCTGTTTTTGCAGGAGACCCACTCTGATGTTGTAAATGAGGTGGATTGGGGGCTCTGGTGGAAGGGGGCACAGGTGCTGAGCCATGTTACGAACAGTAGTGCAGGGGTGGCAGTATTTTTCTCCCTTGGTCTGGGTGTCAATATTACATCATCAAAGGAAGTGTGTGGCGGCAGGTTGTTGGTTGTTAAGGCTGAGATTGACAATGTGCTGTTTGTGTTTATAAATGTGTATGCACCTAGTACAGGGCGGGAGCGGGGCATCTTTTTTGGGTGCTTACGCAAAGAGCTGGCACTGATGGATCAGGCTGAGGTGCTGGTTTTAGGGGGTGATTGGAACTGTACGATTGATTTTACCAGGAAACGGAATGGTGAGGATCCACATCCAGTCTCTGCAGGGGTGCTGAATGATGCATTGATTCAGTATGACTTGGTGGATGTTTGGAGAACTCGGCATCCAACCACCAGACAGTATACCTGGGTGAAGGTTGTCAGTGGGAGGGTTAGTGCCTCTCGCCTGGATCGTATTTATATGTTTAGGCACCAGAGCAATAGGCTGGTGTCAGCCTCCATACTCCCAGTTGGGTTTTCTGACCATCATATTACCATGGCTCAGCACTCTGTTACACCGGGGCTCCGGCATGTGCCCTATTGGAAATTTAATGTAAAGCTCTTACAAGATGCTGTTTTTTGCTCTAGTTTTCTTACATTTTGGGGGAGTTTGGGGCAGCGGAAGGATGATTGAGTCTCTTAGTCTGTGGTGGGATGTTGGGAAAGCACAGATTCAGCTTTTTTGTCAACAATTTACTGCTTTTTCCTCCACTGAATCTAGGAGAGTGTTGGGGAAGCTTGAACAAAACTTAAGTGAGGCGGAGGCTGAGTTGCTGGGGCAAAACGGGGTAGGGCTGGTTTCAAACCTGCCTGAATTTTGTAGGGATCTGGGTGTGTTTTTTCAGCTGAAAGCAAAGGGGGCACTTGTAAGAGCTAGGTTTTTTATGTTGAATTAGATGGATGCTCCCAGTTCCTTTTTTTTTGGCTTGGAAAAGCAGAGTGGAGAAAGGAAGCGTAAGCACTGTTTACGTATGGCTGATGGTCGGGTGTCTTCTGTTGTGGGGGAGATGCGGGAGCGTGCTGTGGAGTTTTATTCTGATTTGTATAGGGCCGAAATGTGTGATCCTGCATGTTCCCAAGAATTGCTTACGGACCTTCCCACATTGTCGCAGTCACAGAGGAGTGACATGGATGTTCCTCTGACATTGGGTGAACTCGTGGCCGCTGTCAACCAGATGAACTCCGGCCGCGCTCCAGGATTGGATGGATTGCCAATTGAATTTTATAAGACATTCTGGGGCCTCATTGGTCGAGATTTATGTTGAGTGTGTCAGGGTTGGGGAGTTGCCATTGAGCTGCCGTAGGGCAGTTTTGACTCTCTTCAGGAAGAAAGGAGACTTGAGCGACCTGAAGAACTGGCGACTTGTAGCCTTGCTTTGTGCTGACTAAGGTCCTTGCTAAGGTCCTCGCTAATCGGCTTCAGTCCCTACTGGGCTACGTTGTACATGTGGACCAAACTTACTGTGTGCCAGGTCACACTATCACAGACAATCTGTTTTTGATTAGGGGTATGTTGGAGTTGTCAGGGTGTTCAAAGGTGGCCTTTGGACTGGTTTCTTTGGACCAGGAAAAGGCGTTTGACAGGGTGGATCATATATATTTGTTTAGGGTCTTGTCTGCTTTTGGGTTTGGGGTGTGTTTTTTGTCCTAGGTTAAGATGTTGTATGCTGAGGCTTCTTGTCTGGTGAAGGTGGGAGGGGGGCTCAGTAGGCCAGTCCGGGTGCGGAGGGGCATACATCAGGGTTGTCCTCTATCTGGGCAGTTATACACCCTTGCTATTGAGCCCTTTTTGGGTCTGTTACTCAGGAGACTGCAGGGGGTGGCCTTGCAAGGTTTGGGGTTGAGGGCAGGTTTAGTGGTGTCTGCCTATGCCGATGATGTCTCAGTCCTGTTGAAGGATGACCAGGATGTTCTGGCATTGGAGTCGTGTTTAAGGGTGTATGAGGGGGCATCATCTGCCAGGTTGAACTGGGGCATGAGTGGGGCATTGCTGTGTGGGGCATGGGGGGACAGGGTACCTCCTGGGCTTCCTGGGGGGTTGGAATGGGGTAATGAGGGGCTTAAGGTTTTAGGGGTGTATCTGGGATCAGAGGGTTGGGTCACGAAGAACTGGGAGGGGGTGGCTCAAGCGGTGGTGTCTAGGCTGATGAAGTGGAGGTGGCTCCTCTCCCAGGTGTCGTAGCGAGGACGGGTGCTGATCATCAACAACTTGGTGGCGTCCTCCATCGAGTTGCTGTTCTTAACCCCCCTGCCGGGCTGCTGGCGGACTTACAGCATCGGCTGGTGGACTTCTTGTGGTCTGGACATCATTGGCTGAGGGCGGCGGTGTTGTTTTTACCGGTCCGGGAGGGCGGTCAGGGCCTGGTGGACCTTGAGAGCAGGGTGGCAGCCTTTCGTCTTAAAGCGGCACAGAAACTGTTATATCACCCAGGTGTCAGTTGGAGGGGACCGGCTTGCGCATTGCTGAGGAGGGCTGGTGGTCTGGGGATGGATCTGCAGCTCTTCCTCATGAGACTGCAGGGGCTGAAGCTGGCCGGGGTCTCTGATTTCTATTCTGCAGTTCTGAAGGCCTGGAGATTGCTGAAGTTTGTGCGTGAGGGGGGAGAGGGGGGAGTGACACCTGGACCTTGGGTGTGGAAGGAACCCATTTTTCACAGTTGAAGGCAGCAGGTATCAGTACACTAGCGGATTTGCGGCAGCCCGGGGGTGGAGGCTGGAAGACCCCGCAAGAGCTGGCGCAGCAGTCTGGAATTACGTCACACCGGCTGCTGGAGAAGTTCATGGGTGAGGTACAGGATGCGCTGCCGGAACTGGTGAGGGGAGTCTTCGAGTGGGCACGAGGGGAGGGGCCACCACCATTTCCACTACTACAGGTGACGGCAGAGATGGGGGACTGACAGGGGGGTCGGGGGGACATATTGTCTTTTGGTTTTCCAGAACTGGATGATTTTGCAGAGGTGGGGAGCAAGGGTTTATACTCCCTCTGTGTGAAGGTCAGGCACATTAGGGAGTTGGAAGGTGTTAAGGGTCACCAATGGCAGGGGGTTCTGGGCTCTGATGGCATGGCTGGGTATAGGTGGAGGGTGCTCTATAAACTCCCAGCTCCCAAACGGTCTGGTGACCTCCAGTGGAGGGTTTTACATGGGGCCCTGGCCACCAATAGCTGGTTGACTCGAGTTGACCCTGGGATTGGGGAAGGTTGACCTTTTTGTATGATGGCTGAGACTGTCCAACATGTATTCTCTGTATGTGCTAGGTTGATGCCGTTGATGTCATTGTTGGAATCTGTGTGTGTGAGGTTGGGGGAGTGTTTTTGTTTAGAGATGTTTGTGATGGGACCTTGGTATTCGAGGGAGGAGAAGAGAATGTGTTTTGTTGAATTTTTTGTTTGCCCAAGCTAGGTTGTCTGTTTGGGTGACAAGGAGGAACCGGGTCAGTGGGTTAGGGGTTACGGACCCGGTGTTGTTATTTAGGGGCATGGTCTCTGCGCACCTTAGGGTCGAGTTTGAATTTTACAAACTTATTGACAGTGTTGAACTATTTGAGGAGGTTTGGGGACTTGGGGGGGGCTGTCTGTGTGGTTGGACAAGGGGGCTTTGAGGTCCAATTGTGATTTGGGTTTGAGGTATGTATTTGTGTGTGGTGTAAGATGTTTGTGTAGGAGGTGTAGCAGCACACCATGTGGGGGTTGGGTTGTGTGTGTGCTGGGGGTGGGTGGGGATTTCTTAATGTAATGTAGATGTCTTATTAAAGAAACATAAAAAATCAAAATCTCTCTCACTCACTAACTCACTAACTCACCCAAACTCTTTTATCTCCCTGAAGAGTATGTTAGCGTGGGCAATGAGCTAGTGCTGAAATGCTTGTTCCAGATTAGCTGGGTGTGGGGGGTATGTTCAAGCCTGGCCCTCAGATGCCTCCATGTTTGGGTTCTCTGTCTTGGTGTCTCTGCCATGACTGCCAGCTTATGTGAACATGGCTGAAACAAGGCTGCATTGTCGTACCACATGACAATATCTCCCGAAGACCCTACTGTACAACAGAGTCAGTGAATAGGAGTCAGTTTGTCCTCTGACGGTGTGAGATGAGGAAGTAGAATGCACCTGTGTAGATTGAAGACGTGTGTCTGGGCTGGTGGGAGTTTCTAGATATGGATCTATTTCAGGTCCTTAATAAGGACTCTGTCATCTTATGTATTCCAGCATCGCTTGAAAGCGATACCTATATTTATTTGAGTTGTCTGTAGAGCATTATCATATGAAACCACATCCCCCATTCATGGGTAGATACCGGTAGGCTATATCACCCTATATATCACACTAATTGCTGTGGTGTTTTATGTTTTTCAATAATAAAAGATAGAAATATGTTTTATGAGTGGCAGATAACCCTTGAATGAAACACTTATATTCTAGTTTATTTGGATTAGCTTTCTCCAAGGTGTAATACTCAACCGAACTAAGACAAAATCGCCAGTGAAGTAGTGTTTTCATTCTTTGCTGTCAGTGCAGTCCTAGTTTGGTTGAGTATGAAACCATGGAGAAAGCAACTTGATACCGGCTGGAATGTGTTGAGGGTATTGTAAAAAAAATAAATATCACCCAGTCCTACAGCACAGACCTATCCTGGCAGAGATAGATCAGACTCATCAGTGCATGTGGATTGTGGTTCTGTTCCTGAATTGTCTACTTAAGAGAAGTCACAAAGAGAAGTGTCAGCTGAATATAATGTCCCTCCTATCAGCTCTCAAAACAGAGGCCACAGAGAATGACTAAAATATGAAAACCTTAGCTTAGGGTATCAACAGATTGCACTAAACTCTTTATGATACAGCATTACTCTGCTCTTTATCAGTGTTGCCAAGAATTACTAATCATATAGGGCTGTGAATTTTCAGGAACATCTAAATATTATATTATAACAGAACTTAAGGCGCTGACTATACATCGTATATTGGGATCTACTAATTTATTAGGGTTTCAGCAGTTCAGCAGTGGTGAAACCCTATTGTTTTTGTTAGCGTTCTTATTAGGGTTTCAGCAGTTCACTAGTGAAACCCTATTGTGTTTGTTCCGGTTCATAATTATTATTAGGGTTTCAGCAGTTCAATTCCAGAATTGTATATTATGACAACATGAATTTCCACCGCAGCAGCCCATAAACACCATGTTGCTTATTAGATATGGAGCAGTATTCTGATTTCAACTGGTTCAAATTATATTTTGAAACTATTTAGGGCAGTAGTACTGTTAATGAGTATACTGAATATTTATTGAGCAACCTTCTAAGATGTGTTATTTTCCTGAGGATCACTACACTTGTCTTATCAATAAAACAAATGCTAACCAGCAGACAATGGTTTATGTGTTAATAATGCCTTTATTTACGTGATTATTCACTATTTCACTAAAGATGGTGAAAAATAATGAATTCCAATTCTTGCATATTTAGTAATGGACAAATACGATCAGTGAAAAACACCTTTATGAAGGTTATGTTGAGCTTGTTTGGCTAATTACTGTTTACGTGCGCAGCCATTTTGCAAATTCTGGGACCAAATGTCTATGCGATCAAAGATGGTTGAACAAAACGATTCACCAATCTGACCGGAAGTTCAAATCTTGATTACCTTCCTGTCTCTGAGTCACTCATATTGTCACCTGTATCTGACTTTGTTTGATAAGAAATCTTTAGCAGACAAGTTGCAAATCGTCAAATACGACATGCGCGACAGACCAGACATCATGTAATGTTAGGTTGATCAGTCTTTTTTCTTTACCGGAAGGCAAGTTAGGTAGGTAAAACGCTCTAGTCTGTCATTTGCAACATCAGTAAAAACGATATATAATGCAATTGAACAAAATAGTAAGGTAGACTATAATTGGAAACAGGGTTGTATTTTTTAACTACGTCGGAAATTTCTGAAATGGTAATTAATGACATGCTAGTTAACATTTTATGTCGCTAATAATTACAAAACATTGACGACTTCATAAAGTTATTATCTGGTATACAAGAAGATATTTTTCTAAACTGCTGCTGACCAGAGGCCTTTTTTGCTGGCCTAGTGATATCAGAATCAGAATGATATTTTTAAAATTTAATATATATTTTCATTAACGCTAGATGTATTTTACAATTCATTCCCATCAGTCTACTGACGTAGTTTCATTGCTTTTCTCTCCCTCGGTTGTGCTGTTTCCAGTGCAGCTCAGATAAATCAGAGCTTTCATCCAATCAGATTTTCCTCATGTGCTGTTTCCGGGTGAAAATCTATCCTGAGGCCTATAGAATTTCGAGTGAATCCCATCTTCTGTTGAAGCAAATGGGGAGGAGGTTGTTGATTGTCATATTCTTCAACCAATCAGATTTCGAGTTCGCCATAATGAGCCGGTCCTTTGGCACGTAGCAGTCTTCTAGCTTGCCTACGTGCGCATTTTTCAGGTGTTGTGATCGGAGAGCCGGCTACCTAACTGAGGTAAAACTAGTTAGGACGTAATGTAGGAACATCTAAGATTTATTTTAACTTTCTTTAGTGAGGTTTTGATTGTTAGATGTAGTGCTTTGTGTTAGATTTTTTGTTTAGAATTGTACTGAGCCCTGTTGTTTTATAACGCACAATGGAGGAGAATAAATGCATTTGGTGGTGGATTTACTGGCAAAGCCTTTTTCGAGAAAACATGGAAATTTTGAGGAAGGGTCGACCAAACTCCCAACTAGCTACCGTTCAGGGTAAGGATGTAGTAGATGCAGTGCTTTCTGTTAGATTTTTTGTTTAGATTTGTATTGAGCCCTGTTGTTTTTTAACGCACTATGGGGAAGAAATTGATTTGGTGGCGGATTTACTGGCCAAGCCTTTTTCGAGAAAACATGGAAATTGCGAGGAACCAACTGTCTCAGTTAGGGAAAGGATTTGTGTGGCACTTTCAATCGATCAACTACGAAAAGTACACCTGGCTTACAGCATCGAAGGAACATTGTTATTGAGTACGTTCTTATTTCTTTGGTACCTGTAATGTCGTTGATTTGGGCTTTACGATGTCAATTTGTGTTGCTGCGTCCTGTCATACTGCATAATGGTACTGTATATCCTTGATGGTTTCATTCGCCATACATTCATGTTTCTGTAATTACTAGAGTTGTAAGCCTCTTGTTAAATCACTTTATTCCACTGTCACTGTGAATATGGGATGGTTACGTCGAATGACAATAGCCTAATAGCCCATAGGATTAGGCAGCCATACATACTAGAATTATTAGCTTTGTGTCCATCGTGCTGAAGTTACTAATCGTTATTGGTAAGGATAAAGTGCCCCACTTTGGAAATCAAATGCCTGTCCAACACGTTTGTTTTCGTTACTGACCTGTATCTACTTGACTGGTAAGCAGGTTAGGACTGTAACCAGCTAATAGTTTGTTTTAACCAGCAAGGTAGTAGATAAATGTAGCTGCCATGTACAAATGTTGTCCAGCAGCTAATGACTTTAAAGAGGGGATGATTACTTTGTCATTTAAATTGCGCTATATGGGCTTAGAAAAAACTTTTTTTAGGTTCGATTTTGATATTTAAGAGGAGTTTGCGATTCTGTGATTAAGTAATCGCTCCTCATTGATTGTGGCCAGCTGTTACCACCTCCACGATATCCATGCAACTGATGTAAAGGAGTTGGCATTAAAACAAATTGCACTCATAAAACCAGTAAAAACAACTATACCGCTCTATACTTGCAGGCCTATTATTTATTTAACTTAGCAACAGTAAGACTCTACATTAGAGATTAGTCAGCAACAATAAGACTTACGATTTTCATATGTTGCCTTCAAAATAAAGGTCTGCGGTGTGTCTATAATTTGTTGTGTAGGCTACATTTTCAAAGGGAAAACTTTGTGGGGGAAATTATAAATGAAGCAAAATTAAAATTTCAATAATACTTTACATAGGTTAAAGAATATTATAAAGTGGGGCCCACTGAGAAATGGTTAGAGCTTATGTAAGCTAATGTAGAGAACATTATCTAATATAAAAAAAATCCTATTTTTTTGTTATTGTTTTTAATTTGCTTGTGCTCATTTGCTTTAGAGATTGTGTAATACATCCAACCACACTTGATGTGTTCACACTGCACCTTTGCTTAGAGGTAATAGCATCCTAAGCCCTGGGCTAATGGCCTACTAAGCTCAGGGCAAAGCAAGTGTTCACACTTGCATATTTTGAAGTGGGAATCCACCACCCTTAGCCTAGGGCTAGCTGGCCATTCTCTGGAGCAGGGTTAGCACCGACTTTTCAGAGCTAGCCCCAGAAAAACGGTGACGAAATAACCAGT
The DNA here is from genome assembly GCA_016801175.1 of Esox masquinongy. Taxonomy (NCBI): domain Eukaryota; kingdom Metazoa; phylum Chordata; class Actinopteri; order Esociformes; family Esocidae; genus Esox; species Esox masquinongy. The sequence goes on along the minus strand of JACXGI010000766.1, from coordinate 41,490 downwards.
GTTATTTTGTAACCAGTGTTAATGGTGACAATACTTAGAACGTTTATTGTCCAATCACAAAACGTGCCCTTTCACTTAATTTACATACGCGGTGACACGTACCGTTACCAACAGCTCCATCTATTTTGGTCTTTTCACTCTGCAATGTTTTTTTATTTAATTATACCCACTAAATCTTAGCGTAGTAGCTATTGCAGCTTGCTTTGGATGTAAATGCAGTAAATATGTCAAAAGAATGAAGGTTGCCCAGCGTTTTCTCTTTTCTCTTTCTTTGCGTAGTTTTAACAAAGATGTTCATGCAAATACCGACAGGGTGGGCAACTTGATCAGTCGATGTCACGAAGTCATTAATTGAATCGTGGTAGCGTAACACTGATCATGTGTCAGCGATGTAGGCTACTGTAACATTATTCGCATGCCAGAGAGAATGAAACAATTGCAGCTTATCATAGAATGTAAAATGGTATTGTGTCATATTTGTCCGTTAGCCCAGGGCTTAGGAACACAAGTGTGAATCCGTAGCCTAGGATTAAGCCTTAACCCAGGGTTAATGAACTCTTGTGTGAACACAGGCTAAGCTAACCCGGGGCCAGTTTTAGCCTGGAACAATGCAGTGTGTAAAGGCCTTATTTTCCATCCCCCCACTCTAATGTACATTGGATACTTTTTGCAGGAAAACTCCTCAGTACCGCAGTGAATGTATTGTCCAAAATACTCAGGAGAGTTTGTAAAATTACAAATATAATGTGAGATCATGGGGCACTACATCCAGCAAAACCATATATTGTTGTCCCTCTTCAACCCCCAATGCAACACACTATACTGTACATGGAATTCGTATTGCCTCAATAGTTAGCAGCTAGTGGCTTTTTTTAGGAGTCTGGCTAGTTACTCCATCTAAAATTATTCTGATGATATGAACATGATAACAGACAGTTTAGCTATTAATAATTTGCTATTTTAGATATGGTGTTATGAATTCCAGCCTCAGTAGCTAACTAATCCATTGTTTTCATTTGTACAATGACTTGCTACTATAGGCAAATATTTAGTGGAATGCAATGTTGCCATGATTATTTCATTTTAAAAAACTACCTAGCAGAGTCAAAAAAAAATGGCTTACGTTAATGATAAATGCTATCCACGTTAGCTAGCTAGTAATGTTAGCTAATGGAAATATATTTAACTAACCTCAGTTTAATCTGACGTTAGTCCTTCAAAAATCATTCTGGTGACATGAACAATATAACATACGGTTTAGCTAATAATAATTTGACCATTTATAGATGGTGTCATGCTTTCAAGCCTTAGTAGCTAATCTATGCTCATGTAGCTAAGCTAATTCTCTGTTTTCATTTGTACAATGACTTGCTAATATAAGCAAATATTTAGTGGAATGCAACGTTGCCATGATTATTTCATCAAAAATAAATGCTAGAAGAGTCACCGTGTAAACTAGCATTAGTTCATTCTGGTGACATGAATATTATAACCAATGATTTGGCTATTAAAATTTGCCTTTGGTAGAGAGGTTGTTATGTGTTTAAGCCTCAGTAGATAATCCATTCTCAGTATTTAAGTAATTTCTTTGTTTTTATTGGTTTCTACAGCTCCACTTCTAACTGAGGGCTAAAGTTTTGATCATCGAAATTAAACAATTCCAAAAGAAATAGTTTGCTCAATCATTGATGTTAATTCACATACTTAGGTAAACATATCTTTGAACATTATAATGATTCTCTTCTGACCCCGTAATTATCGTACAACAAGCACAAGGTGAATTTGTGAATATGCTCTGCGCTGGGGAAGACTGATAAACATCCATTCAGTTATATTTACCATACAATTAAGCTACATTTATTGCATTCTGAAAAGTTCAAGCAACTACCTAGTTACATTGTTTGGTGCTTAAGGTGTTATACTGCTCTGATAGTGTCAGACATTGGAGTATCCATATTTATTTGATGCAGAATATTGAATTATAATACCATTTGAGGTTAATGTCCTGAATACTATTGCAATGTAACATGCAAGTAAATTCAGTTTGGCCAAACAGTGGCGGTATAATAGCCATGTTCTTTGTCACTCAGTGAGATTATATTTGGTGCACATGATCAGGGTTGTGTTTTTACTTTAAGTGATGTTTCAAGTTCGCCACATGGGGGCACTATAGGAAAGGAAAAAACATAGATGTCGCATTTCTTGCAACTATGGATATAAGTTGAAAAAAATTGCAATCTGGCTAGTAGTAGCTTCAATGCTGAAACCCGCTAAATGCTGCTCGCAGGTTTAATTATTATTATTATTTGTCTGCCGTTTTTAGGTGTTTTTTGCAGATTCCCGTGAGATAAAATGGGGCAAAAGGGCCCAAATTTGCACAGTAGTACAGACCCATGGCCCACAACTTCTGATGCAATACCATGCAAATCGGCCTCACGGTGGCACTGTCACAAGCCTCCAAATTTGCACTTTTTGCAAGCTCACAATGCCCATCCCATGTGAGCTAGAGTCTTGAAAATTGGTGCATAGATCTATCTCCTCACTAGGAACATTTTTGCCAATGGGACCCATAATGTCCGGATTTTCCGCCATTTTGGATTTTGTGAAAAACACTTAAAATGCTATTCCTATGGCACCATATGACCAATCTTCACATACATTTGTATTTGGCATGTAAGGACAAACGCTGTCAAACGCTATATAAGCCAGGCAGGTAGGTTAAAAAACATGTCCGCTATTGACCAATAAACATGTGCAGGGGTGGGGTTTTGCACATTTATGCACACAACTACTACAAGGTTAATGATATTATAATTCTACTTGGTCCGTATATTGACAAAGATGATAGGACAAAAATGACTGCAACATTTTTAATCAACCACATGGTGGCGCTATTGAGGTTTTCCAAATATGCAAGCTCACCACACTCCTTTTATGGAACATATTTGCAATTGGGATCCATTAACTTTCCCGTTATGTTTTTTCGGCCATTTTGAATTTGTGAAAAAACTTAAAACGCTACTCCAATGGCACCAAATGACCGATATTCACGTAATTTCATATTTGACATCTATGGACGAAGGTCTTTAAAATCTATAGTAAGCAGACCAGTTTGTCAAAGAAATATGGCCGCTATTAACCAATGAACTTGTGCATAGGCATGTATAGGCACAAATCTCCAACAGGCATAATGGTATTATAATTCTAATTGTTGCATATGTTGACAACCATGCAACGACAAAAATGAGTGCAAGCAATTTTCAATCCACCACATGGTGGCGATTTGGGGATTTTTTCATTTGCCAGCTCACCACGCTCACCTCGTTTGAGTTACAGCCCTAAATAGAGGAAGTTAAGTCCATCGACAAAAAAGCGAACATATTTGCAACTGGGATCCATTAACTTTTGGTTTTTCCGCCATTTTGAATTTGTGAAAAATCCTTAAAACACTTCTCCTATGGCACCAAATGACTGATATTCACTTGAATTAATATATGGCATCTATGGTCAAAGGTCTTCAAAATGTATAAATACCAGGTCAGTAAGACAAAAAACATGGCCGCTATTGACCTATGAACTTGTATAGATGTGTGGTTTTGCACATATAGGCACAGAATTCCTACACGCTTAATCAGAATTTATTTTTACTTCACAATCTTTAGACCACAATATGTCTAATTCTCGTCTAATTGACAATGTGTCTAATTGTTGTGCCACAAGGTGGCACTATTGATTTTTTGACATATGCAACCTTACGATGCTCACCCCGCTTGAGTTAGAAAAGAGGTCATGAAAAGCCTGAAAAGAGGTCATGAACTCCATCTCCTTACATAAAGTATTTGCCATTGGAACCCATTAACTCCATCATTTTGAATATGTAAAAACGCTCAAACTTAATTCCTCTAGCCCCAAATGACCGATCTTAATGTTACTTCATATTTTGCCTTCATATTTTGCCTGACAAACATGGATCAGACCTGTTTGTCCAGCACATCCGTCAGATGCTCGATTGGATTGAGTTCTAGGGAATTTGGAGGCCAAGTCAACACCTTGAACTCGTCGTTGTGTTCCTCAAACCATTCCTGAACCATTTATGCTTTGAGGCAGGGCGGATTATCCTGCTGAAAGAGGCCAATACCATCAGGGAATACCGTTGCATGAAAGGATGCACATGCTCTGCAACAATGCTCAGGTAGGTGGTACGTGTCAAAGTCCATGTGAATCCACATGAATGGCAGAACCCAAGGTTTCCCAGCAGAACATTGTCCAAAGCATCACACTGCCTCCGCCGGCTTGCCTTCTTCCCATAGTGCATCCTGGTGCCATGTGTTCTCCAGGTAAGCGACGCACACGCACCCGGCCATCTGTGTGATGTAAAAGAAAATGTGATTCATCAGACCACGCCACCTTCTTCCATTGCTCTGTGGTCCAGTTCTGATGCTCATGTGCCCATTGTAGGCGCTTTCGGCTGTGGACGGGTCAGCATGGGCTCCCTGACTGGTCTGTGACTACGCAGCCCATACGCAAAAAACTGTGATGCACTGTATGTTCTGACACCTTTCTATCAGTACCAGCATAAACTTTTTCAGCAATTTGAGCTACAGTAGCTCGTCTGTTGGATCGGACCACTTGGGCCAGCCTTCGCTCCCCATGTGCATCAATGAGCCTTGGCCGCCCATGACTCTGTCGCAGGTTCACCGCTTTTCCCTCCCTGGTACCACTTTTGATAGGTACTGACCACTGCAGACTGGGAACACCCGCAAAGGCTGCTGTTTTGGAGACACTCTGACCCAGTGGTCTAGCCATTACAATTTGGCCCTTGTCAAAGTCGCTCAGATCCTTACACTTGGCCATTTTTCCTGCTTCTAACACATCAACTTTGAGGACAGAATGTTCACTTGCTGCCTAATATATCCAACCCACAGACAGGTGCCATGAAAACGAGATTATCAGTGTTATTCACTTCACCTGTCAGTGGTCATAATGTTATGGCTGATCGGTGTATATCCACTCTGTAATACCATGAATCTCATTTGTTTAAGAGTAATTGTATTACGTGTCCCTTTTATATTTTTATTGACTTCTAATTAAATGAACCAGCCATGGAGTGATTGGAATCATTGTTATCATTATAGGTACTGTATTGCTGTTAGCTAGCCATCTACAGTAATCTTTGTACAAGAGTGCGCTTTAGTTCCGATAATACGCCTTCTGTTGTCCACATTATTTTAGCAGAAATGTAATAGCTGAGGTAAAAGTTGTATTCCGGCTGTTTTAAATAGCATAATGGTTAAAGACACAGTCTTCCACATAGGAAATGGCGACTTGAAACCGGCCAGGGACAACAACCTTCATATTTTCTAAAGTTCAGTTTTTTAACTTGCTCAATGAGCTCATAATTTATTCATGACTACAGTTGTTGTTTAGTTCTTAGAGAATATTTTGAACCCAATTCTTTCAGGTATATTTAACACCAGTTTATTGTTAATAACCCATTCTCTCACTGACTGTAACTCCTAGTTAAGAGTCTGTAAGCTCACTGGCTGTGAGTGCTGAAATTGTGGAATCATCAGCATGCATTGTCATTTTTGCCTCTTGTTAGACATCACCTGTTTTGTGAAGTTTGTCCACTTGACCAGTGAAGTAGTCATTAAATTGGTTGTCACTATCAAATGGTTTTATTGAAAATCAACTTCAATGAACAATGAGATTAATTGGATTTTTGGCTCATAATATAATTTTATGGTTTTCCAGAGTATTTCTCGTTTATAATTTAACAATTGTCCCATTGTTTTATCTTGTTTTTCGTGTCTTACAACATTTCATCATTCATAGAAACCGGTTAGCTGTGTAGCCTCCTGTGTAGTGTTCCTGTGGTCATTATAGGACAATTCCAGATTCCCTTATTCTTGGAATCCTTATTCAGGAATTTTGACAAAATGTGATTTCTCTATTATTCCAGAAATGCTCCACCCCTTTTCACCCAACCAAACCCTACCAGGAACCATGAAAGGAAAAAAGAAAAAGAGAAAGCAAAAAGAGAGCTATGATGTGAAAAGAGTGGTTCCAGACATGTTGATTGTTTTCTTAGACAAACACTTGGTTCCGGGGAGGTTACCAAAGGGCACATTGACAAAGCTAAATCAGCCACACATATATCCACCATTGTATTTTGATTGAATGTTTTCCCCTTCTCATGGCTCCAATCACTGCGTCACTTGGTCTATGGATTGTGATAGCTGCTGCTGGTTGGAGTTGGCAGGATGACACATTCAAATCGTTATTTTTCAGAAATGTATGTTCTGACACACAATCCTCCTCTTCACTGTTGTTACTGTAGTATTCCTTCCTTTACTCACCCTTCTCCAGCCCTTTTATATCAATGTAAGTCATGACAGAGCCACTTCACTGGGGAAATGACTAATACATATTTGTGCTAAAGGGTAGTATATGACAGGGAGTTTCTTATGTACCTTTTTTCTGTGTTCATTGGACATACTTTCCTGTGAAAATTATTTGTCCCTTTTCAGATGTTCTTACATTTTGCATGTTTTCACTGAATGTTTTTAGATCAATAGTCAAAACCCAATATTAAAGGGAATCTTAGTGAACATAATGAGACAAGTTTATTTATTTGTTAAATGAACAATGTTGTGCAACACTCGGTACCTCCCTGTGAAATTGTTATTGCCCCCTTACATGCAATAGCTTGTTGTGTGCAATGAATGCAACCAAATGTTTCCTGTAGTTGTTGATCTTGTCTTTCACATTACTGTGAAGGAATTTTGTCTCACTTTTCCATGGTGAACTGCTTTAACTTTAAGGTTTTTATCACAAACTTTCAGGTGCTGCCACAACATTCCAATCAGTTTCAGGTATGGCCATTGACTCCGTCATTCCAATATATTACTTTTTTCGAGATTCTGCACTGTGCAGTACAAAGCAGCTACAGTTGTGCTCATAAGTTTGCATACCCTGGCAGAAGTTCTGAAATTTTGGCATTGAATTTGAAAATATGACTGATCATGCAAAAAAGTCTTTTATTTAGGGATAGTGATCATATGAAGCCATTTATTATCACATAGTTGTTTGGCTCCTTTTTAAATCATAATGAACAGAAATCACCCAAATGGCCCTGATCAAAAGTTTACATACCCTTGAATGTTTGGCCTTGGTACAGACACACACACAGGTGAATTTCCCACACCTGTGGCTTTTTAAATTGCACTTAGTGTCTGTATATAAATAGGCAATGAGTTTGTTAGCTTTCACGTGAATGCACTGAGCAGGCTAGACACTGAGCCATGGGGAGCAGAAAATAACTGTTCGAAAAACCTGCGTAACAAGGTAATGGAACTTTATAAAGATGGAAAGGGATATAAAAAGACATCCAAAGCCTTGCAAATGCCAGTCAGTACTCTTCAATCACTTATTAAGAAGTGGAAAATTCAGGGATCTCTTGATACCAAGCCAAGGTCAGGTAGACCAAGAAAGATTTCAGCCAAAACTGCCAGAAGAATTTTTCGGGATACAAAGAAAAATCCACAGGTAACCTCAGGAGAAATACAGGCTGATCTGGAAAAAGATGGTGTGGTTGTTTCAATGCGCACAACATGACGACACTTGAACAAAAATGAGCTGCATGGTCGAGTTGCCAGAAAGAAGCCTTTACTGCGCCAATGCCACAAAAAATCCCGGTTACAATATACCCGACAACACCTTGACATGCCTCAGCTTCTGGCACACTGTAATTTGGAGTGATGAGACCAAAATAGTGCTTTATGTTTGGAGAGGGGTCAACAAGGCCTATAGTGAACAGAATACCATCCCCACTGTGAAGCATGGTGGTGGCTCACTGATGTTTTGGGGGTGTGTGACTTCTAAAGGCACGGGGAATCTTGTGAAAATTGATGGCAAGATGAATGCAACATGTTATCAGAAAATACTGGCCGACAGTTTGCATTCTTTTGCATGAAAACTGCGTGTTGGAGCCAATTGGTGGATTACTGTCTTGTTTTATCATTACTTTCACATTATGTAAGAATAATAATATATTGGATAATGGGACATGCCCCAGGCACTCCCTGCACACCTGGCACTCCTAATTTAGTTCCCTGCACCACGGCATTTGGGTTTGGGATTTCTGGACTGGAATGGAGGGCACACAGATTTTGACCACTCTTTTTCGTAAACGTAATTATTGCCATCTTATTGTTCTAACAACCACAATCATGTATAATTGGAGTTTTTGCCGAATAAATCTTTCACTTTTTTTCCCCAATATATGGTAGTATTATTTCTTATACAATTACACAATGTCAAGCCAAGGAGCGCATCAAAACAACCCACCAAAGGAAAGATAAAGCCCATACAGTGTACATGGGACATTTGGACTTTCCAGCATGACAGTGACCAGCCTAAGACTTTCCAGTAAAAGGTGACCAGCCTAAGACTCGTCATTGTCGCTAATCAGGTCTACCACCGTGGGGTTGTCTGTGAACTTGATGATGGTGTTGGAACCGTGTAAAGGAACGCAGTCGTGGGTGAAGAGGGAGTACAGGAGAGGGCTCAGCACACAGCTTTGCGATACACCAGTGTTCAGGATCAGGGTGGAGGAGGTAAAGTTGTCTAACCTGACAGACTGGGGTCTGTTGGTTAGGAAGTCCAGACTCCAGTTGCAGAGAGTGGGGCTGATCACCAGGTCATGGAGTTTGTTGACCAGCCTAGAGGGGATGACAGTGTTGAATGCTGAGCTTAAGTCTATGAATAGTATTCTCACATAGGTGTTGGTTTTGTCCAGGTGGGTCAGGGCAGAGTGTAGAGCCGTGGAGATGGCATCCTCTGTAGACCTGTTTGACCGGTAGTCAAACTGGTAGGGATCCAGTGTTGGGGGGAGACAGGACTTTAGGTGGGCCAGAACTAGTCTTTCAAAGCGCTTCATGATTGTGGGGGGTGAGTGCAACCGGTCGGAAGTCATTCAGGCTAGACGCGGTCGACTGCTTCAGCACTGGCGTAAAGGATGTGGACTTCCGCCTGGGCCAATGACATGCTGAAAATGTCGGTAAAGACCTCGGCCAGCTGCCCAGCACATGCTCTGAGCACACCCGGCGACGCCATCAGGACCAGCAGCCCTGCATGTATTCACCTTGCTAAGTGCAGACGACACTTCTGCGGTGGATAGTCTGGGGGGGTGGTGTCTAGGGGGAGGTCAGCTTTAATGCCTGGCTCTTTGTTGCTTCTGTGGAAGCGTGTGTAGAACCTGTTTCACTCGTCGGTGAAGGAGACATTGCTGGCTGTGGGGGTAGGGTTCTTTGGCCGGTAGTCAGTGATGGGCTTGGATGCCCTGCCACATGAGTTGGGATTCGGAATTGTTGTAGAAATGCTCCTCAATCTGCAGTTTGTGTTCATTTTTAGCCATCTTGATGCCCCTTTTCAGGTTGTCCCTGGATGAGCTGTAGGCCTCCGCATCGCCGGATCTAAAAGCAGCGTCGTGCACCTTTAGCAGTTGTCAGACCTCTGTTCATCCACGGCTTCTGGTTCGGGAAGGTCTTTATTAGTTTATGGGTTGGTGCATTGTTGGTGCAGATGTAATCCAGAACAGAGGAAGCATATGTCTCGGTGTCCGTATGGGAGTCAAGGGTGGCTAGCCTGGCAAACTCGTCTGTCTATTCTTGTTCTGAGAAATGAAGGCTATTTATTACATGCAAGAAATTGCCAAGAAACTGAAGATCTCATTTAATGCTGTTTACTACTCCCTTCACAAACTGGCTGTAACCAGAATAGAAAGAGGAGTGGGAAGCCCCGGTGCAAAACTGAGCAAGAGGACAAATACATTAGTGTCTAGTTTGTTTAACAGATGCCTCACAGGTCCTCAACTGGCAGTTTCATTAAATAATACCCGCAAAACACCAGTCTCAACGTCAACGGGTGAAGAGGCAACTCCGGGATGCTGGCCATTTAGGCAGAGTTGCAAAGAATAAGTCATATCTCAGACTGGCCAACAAACGGAAAGATTAAGATGGGCAAAGGAACACAGACACTGGACAGAGGACAATTGGAAGAATGTGTTATGGACAGACAAATCTAAGTTTGAGGTGTTCGAATCACAAAGAACAACATTTGTGAGACACAGCCCAAATGAAAAGATGCTGGAGGAGTGCTTGATGCCATCTGTAAAGCATGATTGAGGCAATGTGATGGCCTGGGGCCACTTTGGTGGCGGTAACTAGGGATGCAACAATTATAGATTTTGATAGTACGATTGTAGTCTGAGGAATAATCATGGTTTCATCAATTATTCTGCATTAATTAATTTCACAACACTAGGGATGTATAAAATCACTTGAACATTCTTTAATTTTTGCTAATGTAAGTAGCCCAACTCAAACACAAATGTTGCTCTTGTGACAGCATGTGCTACACCGCATTTTATATAATTTCGTTTCATCTGTCATCTATGCCAGCAATGTTTCTTTAATTTTCCTCAATGTGCAAACCTTGTTCATAAAAAAATAATGTACCATAATGTCCCTTTTCGAGAGTGAGAACAGAAACACTCGGTGTAGCTGAGCCTTTACAGGTAAAAAAAAAAACGGGATTTTTTAAATCGTGGTTAATAGAGAAATCAGTTAATCGCTGCATCCCTAGTTGTAATGTAGTAGATTTGTACAGGCTCAAAGGGATCTTGAAGAAGGAAGGCTTACACTCCATTTTGCAATGCCAAGCCATACCCTGTGGACGGCACTTGATTGGAGCCAATTTCCTCCTACAACAGGACAATGACCCAAAGCATAGCTACAAACTATGCAAGATCTCTTTAGGGAAGAAGTAGTCAGCTGGTATTCTGTCTATGATGGTGTGACCAGCACAGTCACCAGATCTCAATCGTTTTTAGCTGTTCTGGGAGCAGCTTGACTGTATGATACATAAGAAGTGCCCATCAAGCCAATCCAACTTGTGGTATGTGCTTCAGGTGAGAGCTCTTCAGCAAATTGACAACTAGAATGCCAAAGGTCTGCGAGGCTGTAATTGCATAGTTTAAACTATTATTTCAATTAAAAATCATCATTTCAAATCTTGTCGATGACTATATTTCCTATTCATTTTGCTATATAACTAATTTCATGTATGTTTTCATGGAAAACGGATATTTCTAAGCAACCCCAAACTTTTGAATGGTAGTGCACGTCATGTTGTGTAGCACTCGTCTCTGTCAGTAGGGTATTTTGTTAACTAGCATGCTCAGTCATCATCTTTATCACTGTTGCCTTATGTATCTTAAGTGTCTAACAATTGAATAATCTCTGAAGAATGTTATGTATTTTACCTATGTGGCATGAACTGAAACTCAGAGCAGGACTTTTCAAGTTTTGTAGGCTACTGAATGTTAATCAAATTGTGCAGGACTTTTTCTTCATGGATTTTCAGTTGAGGTCATGGTTTTCCCACGTTTGTTGCCCCTGATGTTTGATTAACAAGAAAACATTGATACTTGCAGTGTCTAAAACCTGTGTGTTCTGTCCTGTCAAGATCTTGTCTAGAGTTCACTAGAAATTGTGAATGTGTTTTTTCTAGTTATGTTATTGGTGAGCTATACTGCCACCTTCGGTGCTGAACAAAGTGTTGGGTGTAATTTATTTATTGTGGCATTGTAAAAAAATGACCTATGTATAATATCCTGTAGGCAATCTACTACTGATGTTCTCAGGCACAACTGTCTTTAACCCTGTGAACTGTTCATTAGATGTTGCGCTGCGGCTGCCGTGCACATTAGCTTCACCAAACTAACCATGCGTGTGTCTATTTCAGAAGGGTTTTGTAAAGTAAAATATACTTTTCCATCATGTATGGACTGTGGTAGAGCACAGCAGTTGGAACACCAGAGTTGTGAGTTAAATCCCTGGGTCTGTGTGAGAAAATGTATGCACTCACTATTTTAAACCTCTATCTTAACTACTTGAATGGTGGAAGCCATTATTAGCAACATCCTAGACAAAATAGGTTGTAATAGAATCTGTAGTGCTTTAGTCATGATTTTCTTTTACTTTTTGTACAATCATCTTAGAGTGATGCCTAAACAAGGGTTGGGTTCAGTGTCAAGCCTTACAATAAAAAAAACAGTGGCTGTCTACAAAGAGTTGTTTTCTCAACTGCTACTGCTGTGCTAAGAAAGTGTGGTATAATAGCTGGACAGTAGGTGTGGCAGTATTACATGAAACTGTGTGGTGGTGATATTTTGTGGTGATGTGTAACAGAGGTCAAACAATCAGATGGGTAAACTTGGCAATAGGACTTTCCAACCAAAGCTCTGCCTCACAATCCAGTCAGCTTGCTATAAAGCAGCCACAGCTCAAAACTTAACTTCATCCCATCAGCTATTTTCTCAAATAGCCCTGCCTCAGCCCTGACTTTCACTCAGTCAGCCTTGGCCAAGGTTGGTAACCATTTAAACTCCTGGAAATTGGATCATTTATGGACCAGAAATGTTTTCTAAGAAATGTGAAAATCTTTTGCCTCACCAGTTAGATAAAATGATCTGATGTCTCCTCTAAGATTATTTTCAGCAACGGTGGCAAAAACTAACTGTTTCCATAGTAATTGCTTGTCATGTTGGCCTCGGAGCTCATTTTGATATAAACAAAATGTAACCGCCTCACCATGTAAAAATAGTGATGTATTTAGCAAATGTTTACTTTCTTTTATTGGGGCTATATCAGGCTGTCATTGTTTTGGGGTGATTTGTATGTTTAAGTCTGTAGGAAGTAAGGTTTGAAATGCATCAAGGAATGATTGTGAAACCATTTTGTAATCTTTTTGTGTATGATCTTCACAAGCCTGTTTCAGTGCCTAGTCCTGTCCTCTCTGTACTAAGGTGTTATGAATTAAAATGAAATGTGGCTGAGGGTCCTATATACTGTAGGAGTAGAATGGGATCTTAATTTTTTTACAAAATATAAAAAATATAAAATAGAAACCGGATAGATGAAACTGCATTTTGAAATCTATTACTCGTTCCATGTTGCGCACTGCACAAATGATATGCACCCCAATCCATTGCCTGAAAAATGGCTCTGAAATGGATCCCAGGAAGGGGAGCTGCCACTTCGGCAAAAGCTGATGGGTGATCCAAATAAATGTGTTTTTGTTTCTTTCAGACCATAGCTAATTTAAGAGACTGACTCTGATGTAATAATTGTGTCTTCCAGACCCTCTCCACACCCACCGGAGGTACCACAGTGACTACAGCTCATCCAGCGAAAGCCCCTCAGTAGCCTCCTCTGATCCAGACTACCGACATGGTAACTTTCTGATACGAACTGCAGACAAGATATCTTTACCTATGGGAAGCTGAGGAAACAATGTGTGGAAATACAAACCTTACCAATATGCCACACACATGACCGAGCAAGGCCTTGATATTGACTTCATCACAAGTCATATCAAAGACAAAGCTTTAACTTACAAGGCATTTGTGGGCCCATTGCTCTTTGGCAATGCAACATCAGTGACAGACAAAGCTGCCTTTATCTTGACCATAAAGCTATGGTTGTGAAAAACTGATCAATCTTTAGGAAACGCTCCCTATTAGTGTTTGCAAGTGACGTAGCGTTGACACTTTGTTCCAGTTTCACCCATGCTGCCTGGCAACTCCCTTAGATGAACACTGCCTCCCATTGGGATCTGTGGTGGCTTCTGTCTATAATGTGAGACTTTTAAACATCAACTTTTATCTGTCCTGTCCTAGCTAAGAAACCAGAGGAGCCGAGGCGGTACTGCTCCCAGGTGGCTCTCTCGGAACACGACGGCATGTCTCTCACAAGCCACAACGCACAGAGGTACAGGTATGTTATCCTCACCAGACTCAATAGCTGCATGAAGCGCATGTTTATCTCCAACTAAGAGCTTCACCATGGTTGTGTTAATAATATAGCACAAGCGATTTAATTTCAGAACAGAAAATGTGTATTTACAGTAAGGTCATTAGCAAACGCTCTTATCTTTATCCACTTATAGGAGTGAGTGCATCCGTTTTCATACTCGTTATCTGAGTGTTTATTGGACGAGTCCTGTTAAGTCCCCTGTGACTAATGAACACAACCTTCACCTGAGTGCTCTCTGTCTTTCTGCGACTTTCTCCTTGCGCACATTCATCATTCCTAGCAGTCACTCATCCAGGCCATAAGCCTCAGTCATCCTACAGCTAACGTATACCTTGGTAACATAATAATGTATACATTTGGAGGAGTTAATGTTCTGCTAAAGGTATCATGGCGTGAATCTGTTCTCACGTTGCCCACAACCTGGGGAAAAAAAATATTGAGACAGTATTGAGTCCTTATTTGGAAGTCAATCAGAGTTTAAAGCCAGTTCAAACTGAGTTTAAACACGTATACCTGTCAAACAGTAAAGTTTACGTCTTGAAGGGGTTAATGTGTCATGTTTACCTTTCACTTCCTCATACTGAGCGCTGTACTGTGTTTAAACCATAGTTCTCCTGCACCCCCTAATGGCAGTTCATTGTATGGTCAGTCCCAGTTGTCTGGTTCAGAGGTCTTTTGACACCTTAGGGCAGTGTTTCTCAACCCTGCTCCTGGACGATCCCTGCCCTGCATGTTTTAGATCTCTCCCTGCCCTAACGTACCTGATATAGCTCATGAAGGACTTGATAATGAGCTGATCATTTGAATCAGGTGTGACAGAGCAGGAAGAGATCTAAAACATGCAGGGCAGGGGCGCGCCCAGGATCAGGGTTGAGAAACACTGCTTTAGGTGAATATGAACAAAAAGGCTGTGACAAAAATGTCATTGTTGTTTGTCAGCTTGATCTTACACTCAAAATACACTAAATGAAACTAACCTTTAATTGAGAGAATTTTATTCAAAAACAATGTTTCAATGTTTCAAGGATTATTTGTCATGGATATAGATATTGGCACCCATAGAAAATCTTATGAACAAAATGTGATTGGTATATCCAATTTATATTTTACTTTTTAAGGTCAATCTTTGGGAATTCTTGAAGTGGTCATGCATGAAATGCTGTTTCACAGGGGTATAAATAAGTGGTGACTAGGGGTGTAACGGTACACTAAAATCACGGTTCGGTACGTAACGGTACGCTAAAGTCACGGTTCAGTACGTACCAGAAATGTTAAGTCACGGTTCGGTGCGATTTCGGTACAGTGGAAAAAGATATGCAAAACATAACATTTCTTTTAATTTATTATGAAGCTATAAATTTTGCCCATTGCCACTGTAGCTGCGCTAGGTAGGATTTTTTCAGTAAAAAAACAATTGCAGCATTTTGCGAATACTCACCGTTGAGAAAGCGGTTCAGCACCAATACCTGATAGAGGATGAATTTCCGAATAATAATATGAAAAATAGAATTACCTTTTCTTAAATAAGCACTAACTCAGAGTTCAATGTTATAGTTAGCCTTGCTAATGTTAGCTTAGGGTTCCTGGTTGCAAGCAATTGAAAGCTAGTCTAAGTCTGCTGTGGTAGACGAGGGAGGAATTGGCTGTCATCCTCTAGCTGACATTATAATTCCTTACAGTAAGCAAACTTTGCTCATGTGCTAGGCTACTTCAGCTAAGTTCCGTCTCTGGGGAAAACTCTGAGTTTAGAATGTTAGACTATATTCATTCGGAACACAACGTGTACCGAACCGAACGTCCTGTATCGAATGGTACGGTACGGATACGTGTACCGTTACACCCCTAGTGGTGACACACAGGCTTAACTCTTCTAGTCGTCCATCATCATGGGAAAGGCATGAGAACATACAAATAACCTTCACAAATCAGGCAAGTGCTATAAAATCATAGTTACATGACTGAAAATACCTATCACCACTATTTGGGCAATAATTAAAAAATATGAAACAACTGGAGCTGTGATGAACCTGCCTGGAAGAGGACACATATTTTGCCCACATGGACAGTGAGATGAATGGTTGAAGAGGCAGAAAAATGTCCAAGGATCACACAGTTTCAGAATTGCGAAGTTTGTCACATATTCAGACCAAAATGTTGCTTTCTGGAAACAAACCCAAGAGGTGTTATTGGTGTAAAAAGAGCCATAGTCATGCAGAAAATTACAATCCTCACTGAAGTGTGATTGTGGGTCTGTGATGCTGATAGGATACATGGCAACACGGACTCCAAATACCAATAAAGTTAAAACCAATTGGTCACTGTGTCCTTGAGCAATGCATTCCTTTAAGTTGCTCTGGATAACAGCATCCACTAAATGAATGAAATATAGAATGTGAATTTAGGACTCAGACTAGTGGTGGGATGTGTTGCTAATGCGGCTTTCACGGTTTAATACTTGCTGTTGGGCGGTAGTGCTGTGGTAGATTAATCCGTGTCCCAAAGGCTGTGGATGTAGTAGCAGTAGGCTGAAGGCTGGGTGTTACACTATATTGTAGGTTGTTCAGTGTCACTGATTTTATTATTGATGCTGTGTCTAAGCACAGGGCAACAGGAAGGTTTGACACTAAACAGTTGGGCCTTGTCACATGCCTGTGAACCCGATTCAGCACTGATCTGACTCAAATCTTTAGCATCTAACTCTGTACGTGTGCTTGTGTATGTGCACACGTGTGCGTGCATGCACAGCTGGGCACAATGGCACAAATTCTATCCCTAACTCCCAAGTGTTGACAGTAATTCCAACCAAAACCAGCTGACGCAGATGCTAGAATTACAGTATAGCAGTTATCCTCTGTCCTTTTAAGTTTTCATCGATATGTTCTGGTGCCTTGGACTTTTGCATTAGATCTTCACCTTTTAAAGCTGATCAGACATGAATGTACTTTGACATGATGAGAGGCTTAATGTTATTTTTTTTGTAAAACCTTTAGTGTGACATTCAGCGGATGTCTGATTTCACATTTATAATAAAAAAAGGATGTTTTACCTTGCTGTAACCTGTCATAATAAATTACTGCATAATTAGGAGCTTACATGACATTTCTCAGACATTTCAGAATCAGACAAGAGTTTTTAACCATGTTTCCATATTGTTGACTAAAGGAATGTCCAGATAGAAATCTCCCCTGTATAACCTGTTGCTGATGATTCTCTGGGTAATTTAGAAAAATAAATAATGTCTGTTCTATTTACTGAATTTCTGTCTGCAATATTTCATCGCATCTGTGTTCTGTGTAAACAAGTTGAATAATTAAGGTGTTTTCTGACCTGAAGAGAGTGAGATCAAAGAAACATCTGGACAGGTTGTCATAAAAAATGTAATTGGTTTTAAATTTACTGAACCTGCTTAAATAATGAGTTAAAAAAATCACTCATGTAGAGCAGGTATTCATGTCAGATCTACATCCCTCCTCATGCAGGTTGCACGACACTGCAGCAGACGAGGAGCTGGTGGGTGCTGAGCTGAGGCTCCAGAAACGGGAGGAGGAGGTCCAGATGCTCCAGGCCAACCTGGCCAACAGGCTGTCCCAGGCCTACGACCCGCGTGCCTCAGTCCTCTACCCCGGGGACGAATCCCTGCCCCAGGCTCTGGCACGCGCCTCCATGCTGGACCTCCAGGACCCTTTCAATACCACGCCAGCACCCCATCGCAAACCAAAGGTAGTTAAAAATCAAACCAGTTACCTCTGAGTTACAACTTACGGTGTACTCTGTTATATCTCAGGTGAATCATTTCAGCTTTTCTGCGAGGAATGTGAGACGACCTCACATTTTATGGCATAATGTAGCACAGTATAACTCAACCAATTCTTGCTCTGCGCACTTGTTTATTTTCCCCTCCCCTTTACAACAGAATTTCTTTGGTCCTGAATTTGTGAAGATGGCAAGCGAGCCGTGTGTGGCCCTTACGGTTCCTTCTTCAATAATGGTGAGACTCATTTACATCGATGCCTTTCGCACAGGCTTCTGGAGCAGATTGATTAAATACAGTGGTTTTGGGCGCCGGGCATATGACAGTGTAATTAAAATTGATTGTCACTCCTCTCTCCCAGGCCCCTGTTCAAACCATATCGGCTTTCATTCTGAACCCTTTAAATGCGCCTGGTTGAGCTTGCCTTTCCGCAGTGAAACACTTGAAGTCACGAAAATTCAAACTCCAACCCTTGCCCACCTGGCAACTCCAGTCACGCTCAATCAGGCGCAGTTAAATATATATTATTCTTTTTAAAATCCTATAGAGGAGCCACTCTAGGTATGGGGTACTCAGTATTATGGACCTTCCCCTGTCTCCTTTCTCTACCCCAGAACAAGCGTGGGAAGCTGGATGAGGTCCAGAGAAAGGTGGGGGTGGTTTTGCTGAACGGCCAGAAGCTGGAGCTCAGCTGCGACATCAAGGCTGTGTGCAAGGACGTACTGGACATGGTGGTGGCTCATGTTGGACTGGTGGAGCACCATCTCTTCGGCCTGGCCTTCCTCCAAGGTATTTCACGAGTGGATTCAGCGTGTGGATCTGTGTGCTCTTTTCTTCTGTGGTTCTATACCAATGGAAAATACTTGGTTTCTGTTTTTATCCTGGAATTGTCAGGTTGCTCCACCTATACGTCCGCTTGTGATGTCTTTCGGACAACATTCGTATGTTCAGTTGGTTCTCAGGTTGTTCTTCTCCGTAAGCCTGCGTACGTGCACAGAGAAAGGCAGCTCACATGCTGATTTATTCCTGTTATCTCCCTGCCGTTCTCTTCCTCCTCTTTCGGCCCACTCCCACACTCTTCTTGCCTCCCTTCGGGTCTTGCATCAGATAACGAGTTTTTCTTCGTCGACCCTGATGCCAAGCTGTCCAAAGTGGCTCCTGAGGGTTGGAAGGAAGAACCAAAGAAGAAGAAACCTGATGTCCAGTTTAATCTTTTCCTACGAATCAAATTCTTCCTGGATGATGTTAACTTGATACAGTAAGACACCCTTACGCCTACTCCCTGTCAAATAAAACATTATTTTAAAGTCTAATCAACTGTTTCTGATAAGTGGCGAATACAACAGGTGCAGACATTTGCAAATACTTCATTACTAACCCATTCCCACAATGCAATAAAAGTATAAAGAAGAGATGAACAAGAACAGTCAATTAAAAGCATATTAATCCAGTGTTAACGGGGCAATATATAGTAATATAATAATAATAATGAGTACCATCGCAGAGAGAGTGGAAAGGTCCTGGACGGGAGGGAGCTCTCCCCCATTGAAGGTTTGCAATACCATGTGTAGCACCAAGGAAATTCATAAAGCAGATCTAGCACCAGTTAAGTCTTTAAGATCACAATAAATGTGTTTATATATGGATATGTTCCCGAGGGCAACATAAGCCTGTAAGAAAATCAGTTTGTTTCAATCATAACAACAATTTCAACTGATCTGGGTCCAGACTCCAGGCTACTTCGAGTCTTTTATTAAAATACAGCTAGCACTGAGGTTACATTTTTTTTGCCCCATATAGAATAGTGTCATTACTCTTGTTCCACACCAGGCACTCCATGACGAAGCACCAGTACTACTTGCAGCTGAGGAAGGATATCTTGGAGGAGAGGATGCGCTGCGACATGGAGAATGCCATGATCCTGGCATCCCTTGCGCTGCAGACAGAGTTTGGGGACTACCAACCAGAGGCAAACCTTCTCATAAAGGACTAGTTCCTGATTTTATAACTTGATTTTAGATAACTGTGAAAATTAATGAGAATAAACCGCAGTTAATCCACAGTTAATTTTTTTTTGCCAGACCGCGTAAGCGGAGCCGGCCAAGAAGAGTGAATGTCTCTTACTGAGTGACTGACTGACTGACTATACCTTGTTAAATAGTGTAGTGGTTAGAGAAGCGGACCTGCGAAGTGTAGGTCCCAAGTTCGTATATCTCCTCGCAGGCGAAGCCAAGTACGCATTATGAATTGTTCCGTATAGACGAAAACTTCGCTGGCTAAAATCTCCAGTAACTACATTATCGTAAGCCTGAAATAAAACAGTTCACGGTTATAGTGCGACTGTTTCTGGTGGATTTTTGAAGTACGCATCCGTGCATGCGTTTTGGGTCAGGATAGACAAACACATTTGCTGGCTACAACATACAGTAGTTACGTTATAGTAAGCCTTAACTGAAACTGTATACGGTTATAATGCGACTGTTTCTGGCATGGAAAAGTTCATCTTCAGTCTCGCTAGCAATTGCTCAATTCTTATGATTATTCCTAGGAAGTTAGTAGATACTAGTAAGCCTATTACTGGCTAATAAGCTGTTAAAACGGCCAGTGGCAAAAGCCACACAGTTCATACACGCTATGGTGGAAGTAAACTTAAGAAACGTTAGTCAGTTTAACTGACTAACGTTTCTTACTAAGTTTACCTCCACCACAAATAGTGTCTATGTATGCCGTTTGCCACTGGCCGTTTTAACAGCGTATTAGCCAGTAATAAGCTTTACCGGTATCTACAAACTTACTGGAATGGTCATAAGAATTGAGCAATTGCTAGCGAGTCTGCCAAAGTTATTTCATTTCATGACATAAGAACGTATTTTTTTCTTTCATGGCAAAACAACTTACTTTTTTCTTTCATTCGTGAATGACATTGATACAATAACTATCAATAAAGGTGACGATAACTAACTTTTTCATCAAGTGAAAAGACGAGAGAATCGTGGAATCTACCAGAAATAATTAATAAATGTCGTTGCTCTCAATAGATTCGAACTTAGGACTTCCAAATGAGAAGGTCTTTAACCGATACGCCACGGCATTACACGTTTTAGCAGTCGCTAGACTCCATTGAGGATTGTGTTAAACTGATTAAGGTTTCTTATTAAGTTTACCTCCACCACAAATAGCGTCTATGAACTGTATTGCTTTTGCCACTGGCCATTTTAACAGCTTATTAGCCAGTAATAGGCTTACTAGTATCTACTAACTTCCTAGGAATAATCATAGGAATTGAGCAATTGCTAGCGAGACTGAAGATGATCTATTCCATGCCAGAAACAGTCGAAATATAACTGTATACAGTTTCAGGTTTCGGTTTTAGCCAGCGAAGTTTTCGTCAATACGGAATAATTCACAATGCGTACTTTGTTTCGCCTGCGAGGATATACGAACTCAGGACCTATAGTTCACAAGTCCACTTCTCTACCCACTACGCTATTTAACAAGGGGTAGTCAGTCAGTCAGTCACTCAGTAAGAGACATTCGCTCTTCTTAGCGGGCTCCGCTTACGCGGTCCGGCAAAAATGATGGGATATTACCTTAAAGTAACATCAAACCGGATACTGAGCTGATTTAAGTTGATTTGAAGAGAAGAAACAGTCCATGCATGCACACATGCCCCATTACTTTCACTGACTGTAGCTAGACATACACTATGTGTAATAGCTTTTGAAGAAAACTCATCCATGGATTAATTTCTAGTGGTCCTTCTTTCAGGTTGATGATACATCTACCATCACATCGAGTTGTAAAACACTATACTATAGTTGTATGTAACCACCAATCAACCAGGGTATTTCCTGGCTAAAAATTAGTCAAAGGTGGTACCCCAAATCCCGCTACCCCACGCTCTACCGGACGCCCCTCTGTGATATACTTTATACAATATCCGGCCACTTGAAAAAGAAAATTATTATAGTGTTAAATCTGCCCTGTTGTCCATGTCCACTTGAGCAGCTTATGCACACTACAATGTCCTCCATAATACAATAGCAACCAAAAAACAAGCAATAAATCTATTCTTTACATATTAACACGTTACATATTTGATCCTTTTTTTTTATTATTATTATTTTTACATATGTAGGATTTTACGCTGTGTTTTTTTTTTTGTTCTCCTCTGCCTATCCAGTACTTGTAGACATTTTATTGGAGTTAAGTGCATCCAGCCTACAGTTTCTGCTTGGCTATTTTCTTAAGCCCCCAAACACATTGGCCCCACAATGCTCCTAGCATACAGTGCATTTCATTCCCTCTTCATTTTGTCTGAGCCACCCGAAAACATTTTGCCATTGAGCATCAAAACTATGTTTATTAGAATATCTAGGAATCACATAAAAAATATGAAATCACTCATCAAGCTTTATAATGAATCATAGTCAATATGATTGTCTATTTTTGTTGTTATACTATGTTCTTGTTAATTTGACTTGCATAAAAAAAATGCATCAGAGCTGTAGGCTTATATATCTTACAGCCCAGTTGCGTTGTTTTTTCCTTCATCCTTGCCTTGATGCCACATTTATCCCTCTCTCTCGACTGCCTTCATCTGTAGGCTACAGTACTTGGCTATGCTGCTTGTGTTCATCCAGCGTCTTCACGTTCATATACTTATATTGTTAGTGACTTAAATATGTTAATTATTTATTTTTACACTGTATATTGCATATAAAATGTTGTTGGGGACAGTAGCCAACATACCCTAATCTAATCGTTTTTTCACCAGTCGTCTTAGTCTGTCTTGCGAACTCTTTTGAAAAAAATCTGTGATTGTACTAGACATCATCTGAAACGTTAACAAATGTTATGCGGATTGGATGTAGTTTAGGCGTTAAGTTTTATTTAAATATTTTGACATGCTTGGGTGTAAAAGAACTAGGTTTCACTTGTATTTCCGACATTACTCATCTCTGCGACGTCAGGACAGGTAAGGTCCTGTATGCAAGGTTGCCAGATGATTGACAGTAAACTGTGAAATCTGCACAAACGCTATATCTTCTATACAACCCTATCTGTAAATCGACCCGCCCAAGCCCATTAAAAATAGCTAAATTCTGGGGGAAACCTATCCCCCAGAATATGAAAAACGTTTCCTCCTACGGTCACATTCGCTGCAGTATATCACTTGTAGGCTATATAGCGTATGAGCGCAAAATTATGTTTTACCATGCCGACACAGAGGTTGTGTCGGCATGGTTATGGGAAGCCGCCTTTGAGTTTTATATGCAGGAAAATCCCTGTCAACATTACCTGGTGGTGTCTCTGATCAATATTAAGCCTATTTCTAGACTAAAAGACCCTTGGAATTGCCACTTCATTGAAACATGCTTTTTAGTCTAGTAGTAGACTACAGCTCCGGAAAAAATTAAGAGACCACTGCACCTTTTTTTCTCCTTGTCTGTTTTAGCTCCATGGAAAGACATACTTCAGGCTTGAACATTACTTGACTGCCTCTGTCCTGGATAAGCTCGACCAGAGCTCCATCAAGGAAGAACTGCCCAAACTCCACAGTAGTTACTACGGCGCCACAGAGGCCGAAACCGAGTTTGAGTTCCTTAAGGTAATGGCCTATATGGGATGCATTAGCCTGATCCTGGATCTGATTTGTGTTGCTTTGCTAATTTCATATTCAGGAGAAAAAGTTGATCCGACTATTATCTGTCTGTGTGGGGAACAAGGCTTAGTCTGTGAAGTAAGACTGTCAGCTTGCATTTTGTGTGCCTTTGCATGTGTAGTCCCTGGCTGAAGTAAAGGTTTTTGTTCTGATGCGTTTGTTCTTTGAAGGCGAGCCAGAGGCTGACTGAGTATGGGGTTCACTTCCATCGTGTCCTGCCTGAGAAGAGGTCCCAGACAGGCATCATGCTAGGGGTCTACTCCAAGGGCGTGCACATCTTTGAGGTCCTGAATGGAAACAGAACTCCTGTACTAAGGTTTCCCTGGAGAGAAACCAAGAAGATCTCGTTTACAGTAAGTACTCTGTCTCTTTTGAAAATCTACGGCTTACATTTGTAATCCAAGTACCTTAGTACTACTTGAGTTAATAGAGGGTTAAGGTATCCCTAATCCTAACATGATATTCATCTTAATAAATTGATTTAATGCTTTGAACTACAGGAAAATATCGATATAAATGGATTTGAGCATCTACTAACTGACTTAAATGTTAACATACAAAAAGTAAATGGAACTATCTTCCCATTTTTCTTTGCAGAAGAAGAAGATCTGCCTTCAGAACACATCGGATGGGATAAAACACCTCTTCCAGACAGACAGCAACAAGACCTGTCAGTACCTGTTAAACCTCTGTTCTGCTCAGCACAAATTCCACCTCCAGATGAAAGCCAGACAGAACAACCAGGAACTGTGGGACCTGGGTGAGACAGAGAGAGATGAGGAACTAACTACAGAATGTCTACCTAATAGTTTGTCCTGTTTTCTCAGCATAAACAGAATTACTCACCTAATTCTCTTTTGTACGTAAAACGATGCCTCCACCAAAGAGTACCCCTTTTCGTGACATCTTTTTCGTAAAGAGGAAATTTTACACTAGTGATGACCTCTAACCAGTAAACTATTGAATCTCTTTATCATTGCAGTTATTTTTTTAGAGGCTCCCTTCCAGAGCCACTATGGTTCCTTGCTCAAGTGCAAAACAGCATTATTATTTGTTATCTTGTTGACAGCAACCTTTCTTGTTGACAGGGACCTTCATTTACCGGCTAATCATTATGGCCACTAGGTTATCTGCCACACATTTTAGAGTTAGACCTACAGTATGTATTGAACATGTCGAGGGACATTGGTATCTTCTGCAAACCAAAGATAACAATGATTTTAAATAGAGATTACATTATTGATATAATGAAGTATCGTTACTTTCCTTGTTCCACAGAGAACTCTCCCCTGAGAATGCTACAATACTCTCTGGGTACTGGTGGGATGGAGGGGATGGGGAGGGCAGTAAGTTCTGCCTGCCTGGCCCCCAGTTTCTCTGCCCGTTCCGCGCCCTCAGACCCAGACCTCCTAAAGAGGATCTCTTACTCTGAGGTAAATGTTTAAAATCCATTGTGTAGTTCTCTTTGTCAGATTTTTTAATATGTATGTAATTTTATGCTTTGTTGGACAGTAAAGTGGTGAAAGATAGAGAGTTTTTTGCTGAAAGAGCAGAATGTCGGATTCCATACGTATCTGGATTCGGTACATGTGCAATGTGTTGACTGATGGACTGCTTTTGGTCACTCTGTCATATTTTGTATCTTGTAATGTGTCAATAACTAGTTTTAAAAATAATGAATGTCTACCATAGGTTGCTCTCTACAAGGCCTCTGGGGGGCGGCTCAACGCCCAAGATGAGGTGCTCTTTCCTGGGTTTAACTCGAGCCTCGGACCCCATCACCTGTCCAATACCCGGCTGATGACTAGCCGCTCACACCACAACCTGGGCCAGGTACTGGACTGTTTTTCAACATAGTTGAATGTTCTATTGGTTGTTTGTAAAGTCCAGGCATGTTTGTGGCTCGTAACTGTACCAGAAAACGACTCATTTGGTGTCCAGTATTTGTCTAGTATATTTTGTGCTTTCATGTACATTGTGTACTTTTGTGGTGGCTTAAAGTAATTTTGAAAAAAGCTTATGTAATTGAGGTATTGTATTTGTATATTTTGTAGCAAAAAGAAATCATGTTAAATGAAGTTGACGTTAAGTGTCCCTTCGTCTGTCCATTTAGGTTCCTGAGTCTCCAGAGCACAGGCCAGTCCCCTTCAGCAGCCAGTCTTCTCTGAACCGCGGCCACGGACAGCTTCTATCATCGCACGACCGCGCCAGCTCGGATACTGACTCCAACTCCGTCGCACACCAGCAGGACCCGTAAGTCTGGCCGTTTTGGATTTTTGCATGGGTTGCCGTCTTCCCAGCCTGCACTTCATTCAGAGCAGCATCTTTGGCTCATAGTACGGTACTCTGTAGGGCCTTTTGAATAGAGATGGTTATTACTGCAGAAGGTAGCCGCTCTGGAGTTCTGACCGAGTTCCCATTGGAGACTAGCAGAGGGTACCTTAGTTATTAATGTTTAATATCCATAAGCCTGTAGATCAGTTTGTCAGCCAGAAAGAGATCTTTTTCACTCCCTCCATACTTCTAATTAGCCATCTAGCGGTGGAGGATGGGAGAGGAGATGCATGGCTCATTGCTGACACTACACTCTGTTTTCGTGCCAGTTCTTCCCTGTCATCTCTTCCGCCTAACAGATTTTGGGTGGGGCTTTCTGGAAAGGGAAGATATCCTGCATACTTAAGAAAAAAACTTTACTCATGAGCTAGTTGGAACAGAACAGACAGGTTTCTATTGCATGTTATTAATTTGTGGGGGATTTTGACATATTTAGGAGTCTGTCTGTCAATTTATTTGCTTTTCATAGTCCTTTGAGGCGAATTGTTAACTACCATCTTAATAATGAAGTTTAGCCTAATTTCATGAGTTTTTTTGCCTAAGACTCTTAACACCAGTGTATTTTGGGCTGTTCCACACAGCTACACACAAACATCAGAAGACAAAATTTGGGCTGTGCCAGTTTACCCTTAGATGGAAAATTCTGCTGTATCCACCCAGATTAAAGGATAACAAAATAACATACTTTGCTTTGGTTATGCTCTGTAAGAATTGTTAATTGGCCCGGTCTTTACTTCCTCTCTCTTTCTGTTTTTGTGTCTCTTACTCTGTTTCTTTCTCTTCCTCTGTCTCTTTCTCAATCTATTTCTATCCCTCTTTTGCTCGTTCTGTCTCTCTGTCCCTCTCTCTGTCTCTCTTTGTGTTTTTCTCTCTGTCCTTTTGTCTCTTTTTCTCCGACTATCTCTTTCTCTCTCTGTGTTCATCTCTTAACTCTTCTTCCTCTTCCTCTTTAGAGCGTTGGGCTCCTCAGTGTCCCAGGGTAGCCACAGCTCCGCTTGGAGTCTGAAGAGGTTCCAGAAAGAGTCGGATTCTTCCTCCATTGAGGAGACAGGACACGCCTACGTCGTAGGTCAGGATCTTTAAGTTTTCCCTTGGCTGCTTACTTTGACACAACAAGTTGTTCTGTCCATGTGTAAGCTAATGGTGTGTCTTTTTTTCCTCTCTCCAGGCGTGAGCATGCACAGCTCTGGGGTGTCCTCAACACCTGCCTCCTTAAATAGTGTTAATGGTAGGTTTTACTGGTCTCTGGTCTGGTTTCACTATGAGAACAAGTATGCCATTTTGAACGCACCACTGGTTTAATAGCTGCATGCTTGGCACCAAAATGTGCCGCGCACTTCCCATTTATCCTAGCTTGTTCCCTGACACACACACTGCTTATTTTGGGACTGTGTGGGGGGACCGTGATATATGGATATGCTAAAGCCTGTTTAACCACTGCGAAATGGATTTGCCTAACTTTACTATTTAATATATAAAGCCTTCCCTGTTTTTATCTACCAGTTGGCAGTGGAGAAGTATAATCTGCGTTTTAAGTGATCGCCCAGAGATACTGCTCATGTTTTAGTTAGTGATTTTTCTTGAGAAGCAGGTTGGGCCATCATGGCCCTGTAGTGCAGTAGATAATGCCAAACTAGGCACCTCATCACACCAACTGAGCACATTGATCAATTCCGCGATGGACCAAATTCAACACACCTGGTCTTCTGGTATAGTAAATCAAATAGGTGGCGGCAGTTGAAATATGTCACTGTTATCTGAAGGTTTGCTACATCACGACCCAGAGCCGGCAAAATTGAAGAATTTTGGGCAAAAGTGTTAACCCGCATTTCTCACTAAATAAGAAAAATGACTAAATGTGAGTGCCTGAGGCATTCCTTGAGGCCGGATGACTACTTCTGTTGCAGTGTTGTGTGCAGGCTTCTGGGTTTCCTACACAAACCTTTTATTACTTACACAATATTATCTGTAAATGTACAACCTTCAGTTTGACTTGATAGAATTATACAAATGCACTCTTAAATATGAAATACATTTGCTTGCCAAAAATGTACGACATACATTCCATCTTAAAAGTCAGGGACTACAGTCAGTCAAACGTTCTGTTAAATTTTTACGTTATGGCACTAACTCATGATCATATAAACTCGCAGTTACTACTAGGGCGATCCCAACACACTTGTGTGTCTTTCACAATTGGAAGTGTGCAGTCCTGGGTTGAATATTGTAAATAAGGACACAGCGTAAAACACTGCAATGACTGGTTTCAAAAGATTCACAGTTTAGCTCTAAATACCTCTTGGTGTTTTACCCAGACTCCTTGAAAAAGAAGCTGAATGCCTTGCCATCCCCAGAGAGGGAGATTACTACGGTGAATCTAAAGAAGGATGTGAAGTACGGTCTGGGTAAGTTCCCGTTTTATTCTGTTGCAGCTCCAATCATCAGGATTGGTTTCACAGATTCAAAGACAGTTAATTGTGCTGAAGCAGGAATATAGCCTGTCAAGTTGTTACAGATGCACTGAGACACCAATAAATGTTTATGGTCTGTCCCAGGACTTTCAGAAGAGTTGTCAGACCTAGAGCAGATGTCCTGTACTCTGAGATAACATCCTAAGCTAGTGCTGCTAACTTCCTTTCTGGTATAGGTACAATGGACCGCTATATGAGTTAGTGCTTATGATGACAGCAATTTAATGTTTTTTTAGGTCTTACGATCTGGCATATTATTAGAGAGCTTTCCAGAGCAATGGTATACATTCATGTCAGTAACATGGTCTCTCTGTCTCCAGGGTTTCAGATAGTTGGAGGGGAGAACTCCGGTCGTGTGGATCTGGGGACTTTCATCAGCTCCATAACTCCTGGGGGTCCTGCTGACATCAATGGCAGCCTCAAGCCAGGTCAGTGAGATATGTTACGGTGACAATGCTGGTTGGCAGGTAGCCTAGTGGTTAGACCGTTGACCAGTAACAGCAAGGTTGCCAGATTAAAATCCCAGAGACGGTAAAGTGAAAAATGAGAATGTGAATCTTAGTCACGCTTAAAAAAGAAATCTAAACATAACAATGCGTACCACTCAAAATCTGAATTGATTCTGCTGATCCCTATAACATTCTTATAGAGAGTGATGTCCGAGGTTAATTTCTGCAGATTATAGAACATAAATTGATGGAAATGACATCAGTATAATAACTACCAATATCATATATGACATTGTTAGAATAATATGATTAATTATATGGCCCTTATAACATCCCTGAAAACAAGCTATGTAGGAGTGAATTCCTAGATGACCCCGGTGTTTGCATTGTGTCTGATGGTATGTACTGTGTTCCATAGGAGATCGTCTCATCTCTGTGAATGAGGTGAACCTAGAAGGCCTTTCCCATAAGGCTGCTATCGAGGTCTTGCTGAGCGCCCCCGATGACATCACACTAGTTGTGTCTCAGCCCAGAGAGAGATTATATGAAGGTAGCCATAGAGTTATGAATATTCTGAGGAATAAAAGCCTATTCAGGCATAGTCTCTCGTTTCCAAGGGAGACCTGGCCAAGAAGGCAGTAACCATGTGTGCAGCATTACACATGCAAACATGCAATACTATCAACACAACAACAGCTTTAAGGGGAATAAAGACAAATGTCTAAGTTCATAAATCCCATAAAGCAATTGTTGGGAGTTTTTCTATGCATGTGACTCTCTCACTCAGCGAGAGCAGGGTCAGGTTTTTACATGGACCTTTTATAACAGCTCCAAAGACTGCTTGTTGGCTTGTGCATTCATCCCATGAGCCAGCAATGGAGGATATGTTAAAAAAGGTCAACTTTAAAACCTGCAACAGACATTTTTCACGTAAAATGTGTAAGGTATGTACTACAATCAATTTGGAGTTCCCCAATTGTGTGTTATCGCTTTGACAGAACATTCATTTTCACGTAGAACTATGTGAAATAATCATCTATCAAATTGTTTAAGGGCATTTTTGCCTTCAGTCTTGTCTTCAGCAAGTGAAACACATGCTTGGATTCAGGCTGGGTGATTGCCAGTCAAGAGCATTTCGCCATTTGGGCCTGAAAAACTCCTTAATTGTTTTAGCATTAGGTTTGGGGTCATTGTTTGTGATAAGATGTTTGTAAACAAGATGGATGCAAATACCCTCAAATTAAAGCTGCAAGTCTTAGCTATGGTATAATTTTGAATCCAGTGTGCTGGAGTATAGAGCCAAAACAAAACTTGTGGAACTATCTAAAAATAAATATGGAATGCAGTGTCTTTTCTGCCATTTCACTGATGCTCTTAGGCAGAGCAACTTACTGTTTATATTGTATTTAGTGCCTATTATATTTTTTTCTTTAATAATAATATTCTCCTGTAGATTCTCCATCAGGGGTTGCTCCATATACACCCCAAGCTCCCTTGGCGGTCATCAGCCAGAAAGAACCAGACCTGGACCTCGAGTCTTCATCTGAGGAACAGGAGGCGGAATCAGTTTCCCACAGTCATCCTCTCCCTGCAACCACCACGTCCACTACCCTCTCGTCCATCTCCCCTGTCCAAAGCCATGGCAGCCTGAGCTCTCAGGACTCCAGGACGGAGAGCGTGAAGGCTCCCCTTCAGGTCCCAGTCAACGGCACTCACCCCCAACGCACCCAGCCCACAAAAGCTGCCTCAGTACCCCTGTCCATACTCCATCACCAGGATCGCACCATCAACATCACCCCTGTCGAAGCAGTTCCACCTGCATTACCACCAAAAACCAGGAAAGCTAAGATCCCAGAGTTCCCTAAAGATCCAGATTACTCGGATAGAGGAGACTCTGATATGGACGAAGAGACATACTCTAGTAGCCAAGAGAAACAAAGGCTTAAAAAGGTAGGCACCGGCGTCTTTACTGACAAATGTTTAACAGGAGGTCCACAGTTGCTATTTTTTTGTCAGTGACCAAGCCTCCAATTTATTCTGGTCCACTGCTTTGTCCTGTTAATTTGTTACACTTTAAATTCCTGAAAAGTTGTTTCTATACTTTAAAAGCAAAACATATATTTTCACGGCTGGAAGTCCGTAGGCTACACACATTCAAGACGAATGTTTACAGCAGAAAATGTGAAGAACATCTTGTGTGCTATTGGAAAACGACCCAAGAAGCAGTCCCTAATAGTTTCTCATATTTTTGTAGGTGTCCTCCAGGTAAACTATGCAGTACTGTAGTCATCACCAAACCACTGCAAAGAGGCACAGTTAACAACCTCTCAAATGCCTGGCGTTCTTTACCAACTAATTGCCTGTCTGTTTAATCATTGTCCGGCTACATGTCATTGCATTTAGAATGTCAGTGAATGCAATGCAGTGTTATAATACGGCTGCATGTCATTCTCTGATCGCTTTTTGTATGTTACGCTTCCCGTTCACTTCCACCATATCTATAACGACTTCCTGTTGTCCTCTTTTCCCCTAGTCTCCCTGCATGTCTGTTGCCTGGTAACCACAGTCCATTCACTGCCATGTTCTCTGTTTGCAGGAGCTAACTCCTCCTCCTCCTCTTCCCAACGGCATCATGGGAGGGTTAAGTGGTAATGTCCCAGGGGTCAGTAGTCTCTCTCCGGGAGATCTATTTGACGTTGAGCTGTCTAAAAAGGACAGCAGCCTGGGCATAAGTGTCACGGTACTGTTCGGAAAGGTTTTCACTCTCTCTTGTTTCTTTTTAATTTATTCATTTCAGTTTTTTTTCTTATCTCATGACTCTTGTGTATGTGTGTATTGTTGTTGCATTAGTCTTTTTCACTTCTTTAACTGCTGCACGACTTTACAAAGCTCTACCGCACTCTGTCAAAGCTCTGCTCTGCTGCTTGGCTTCTTTGTGGGATTTTAAGTTTGCGCTCCTTGTCTTTGCATACTGGTGTTCTCAAACATTTTGAACTGCTGAGAATTCTAGAATTGTCGAACTGTCGCAGTTGAGACAGGTTACAGAAAGCTAATTTGATCCTACAATGACCCACCCATACAAAGGAACAAGAGAAACAAACAGCACAGCGCAGTTTGATTGCAGCATGGTACTAATGCCTTCTTTGTTGTGCTGGTGGTTGCTTGACCACTTTGATTTGCTGAAATGACCAGCAGTGTGTTGCTGTTTTTTCCTCTGAATGATTCCTTGCATCTTAAACTTGATGATTATTAGCATATTTTCCAGCTTAAGGCAAGCACTGACAGCTCTTCGTTTAAGAAAGCATTGTAGCCACTCAGAGACAACTGATTTAAGTCAAGTAGCAATGAGTTATTTTTACCCAAATTATTTTTGAATCTGCATATCTCAGAAAAAGGAGAACACAAGCACCTATGATTACACTATTATTATTATTGATATTATTTAATCGTCACTCATGAGCACTTTCATGTTGATTTATGTCAACAACAATCCTAATCTGGAAAGGTTAGTACAGCTGGCTAAAGCTGACAACCTCAAAATGTAAGAACTAGCCTAAACAAAATCGGATCAAGTATTTAATAATAATAACCACAAACCCATAGACAAGAGTCAGTGAGTCCATGGTAGACATGAGCATTACAGCCTTATCCTCCCTGGCCACATCTGTCTGGTTGACTAGAATAACGAGACCTCTCCTCCTCAGGGTGGTGTTAATACCAGTGTGAGGCATGGAGGGGTTTATGTGAAGGCCATCATCCCCCAAGGAGCCGCAGAACTGGACAGAAGGATCCAGAAGGGTAAGACTAGGTTACTGTGGTCCCATTCAGTCAGGCAAAACATGAAACATCTTTTTGTGTGAAAATGAACAAAAAAAAGTCAAATGCGGCGGTATCGTGTGGTCAGCATGTTGATGCTTGCTGACTGTGTGTATGTAACTTTTACACGCCTGTCTTTACCCCTAGGGGACAGGGTGGTGGCAGTCAATGGGAAGAGCCTGGAAGGAGCTACTCACAAACAGGCTGTAGAGACCCTGAGAGACACTGGACAGGTGAGTCCTCACACAGTTTAAAAACATTCCATCATGTGATACCAACTCAGACTTTTCAGAAATTTGCCTTAAAGGTGTGGATCTAATGAATATTAAGTAATCAAATCCATTAAAATTACGGTAACACTTTACTTGAAGTGTAGTGTCATAACTAGAGAACAAATAGAACAAATAGTTGAATTGATGGCATTTGTCGACAAGTTAATCTAATATTCGAAAGTTACAAAAAATCTGTACTACCGATTGACTCACTTGGCGGCAGTAATGTTGGATTGTTTTTTATAAACTAAACAAATCTGGCTAACGGCCAAGTACAGGAAAATATCACGGCTAGCGAAAGCATACCTGTGCATCCCGGCAACATCTGTACCGACTACGTAAACCTACTCATCTCCCGTAGCACGTGTATATGCTAATTTTTCTAAACAAGAATAAATGATCATAATAATATGGACATTGCCTAATGATTCTTTAAATTTTTATGACCTTGCATCTATGGATACGCTAGCCAGATTTTGTTTGGTTTTTGTTCATTAATTGTATATAATTTATTCCTATTAAGCTTCCTTCCAAGGATATTTTTGTCAGACCGCGTAAGCGGAGCCAGCCTAGAAGAGCGAATTTCTCTTACTGAGTGACTGACTGACTGCCCCTTGTTAAATAGCGTAGCTACTGGACTACCGAACAACACGTCCCGCGTTCAACTCCCGTCAAACTCCCGTTGACTCACAACTCCCGTTGACTCAGTCAAAACTAATTATGCATTAGGATTTGTTCAGGATAGACAAAAACTTCGCTGGCTACATGATTCTTGTTCAGGATAGACAAAAACTTTGCTGGCTACAACCTTCAGTAGCTACGTTATAGGAAGCCTAAAACTGTTTACTGTTATATTGTGACTATTTCTGGTGGATTTTCGAATAACGCATTAGGATTTGTTCAGGATAGACAAAAACTTTGCTGGCTACACGATTCTCTCGTGTTTTCACTTGACGAAAAAGTCAGTTATCGTCACCTATATTGATAGTTCACGAATGGCTAATAAGCTGCTAAAACGTTAGTTACCGGGAATTTAACTCCAGTTATGTGAGTGGAGCGGAGCCCCCTAGAGGGCTTAGCTCCTAGTGGTTTACCCAGCCACGTCAGCGGCCGTCACTGAAAAATTAATTATGCACATAGCTCAGCCAATCGGGGCACTCCTGCCCCTATAAAGGACCCCCAGCCCATAGCCCATCCTCCCGACAATTTCTTCAGCCAGGAGGGGGGGGCAGGGAATCATGTCTAGGGGGCTCCGCTCCACTCATATAACCGGAGTTAAATTCCCAGTAACTAACCTTATATGTCAAGGAGCTCCGGCCCCTAGAGGGCTTAGCTCCTAGTGGTTTACGGCGGAGCGAGCGAGCCAAGGGTATACTCCCTTACGAAACCCAACTGAATTCAGCATGACCCGCGAGATCTAGTCAAAGACTATCCCACAGCCCTAAAAATCACCACACTCCCCTCAAGACTGCCAGTAGCAGGAAGGAGTGAAGTGAATATAAGGAATGTGTAAAAAATATACATATAATAAACCATCCCCACCTTACAGACCATGTGAATCTACACAAGACTGAAAAGGAAGGTCCAGAATAATAATCTCCATAGAGAATCGAACCCGGGTCTCAAAACTAAGAAACGGGAACGATCTCGCTGGAACACAGGGCTAGATGACAGACACCACATCAAAACGCTAAAGGCGCAGAGTGTGTCCATAAGGGAAAATGGAGGACCCGGGTTGTAAAAAACAAAACGGGAATGATCCCATCCAACCACAGAGTCAGATGAAGCCCCATGCCACGGGGCACGAGGTGCATGGATAATGCAACGTGAATCCTAACAAACTGGCCCGGGCCTAAAGAGACGGGAACGATCCCGTCAGGCCACAGAGCTAAGGGAAAGGCATACACGCCAAAAGCCACCAGGCATAGGCGTGACACAAAAAATAAAAAACAGAGAGCCTCAGGCAAGACGCAAACCCGGGTCACATAATTGAAAGATATTGACAATACCGCTAGACCAACCAAGCTATAGAGAAATACAGGCGTCAACCATACAAAAAGGTGATGATGGCAAGGAAACCCAATGCATTGAAAAACTCACCAAGCAGGGGGTGGCTGAAAGCACTGTTACCAGCAAAACCCTTGTGACAAGCTGAGATCACTGAGGCGTAACCTCTAATAGTAGAGGGCAATCTCTTCATATCAAAGAGTTACTGCAAAAAGGACAATCTCCTCAACAGGGCAGCATGAGGGGTCCAAGTGCACCAAGTCACAAACATGTCCCATCTCATGGAGCATAGTTGGGATGTAGACGCAGCCCTAGCACCCTGTATAGTGCGTACCACTGTTGCAGACTGTCCCCTTCTGATTAGCATGTCCCGCTCAGGGTCCAGACCATGAGGGTCCCTAGTAACAATGGGGGGTGCACGGTTGCGCCCTCGGTTTGGGACAGCGCGTCCTGTCTGAAGGGGATCGCCCATGGGTGACCCGCCAACAGCTGAATCATTTCTGGGTACCAAATCACCCACGGGCGATCTGGTGCGACCAGTAACACCTGGAGCCGTTCCAACTTGATCCGAACCAGCAATCGAGCAGTGCATCACTGCGGCGGGAATGTGTAAAGGAGCCCCTGAAGCCAAGGATGGTGTGCAAAGGCGTCCACCCCCAGAGGAGGGCCATCCCGCTGATTCAGGGAGAACCACAGGCGACACTGAGTGTTCATTCTCAATGCAAACAGGTCTGCCTGGGCCTCCCCAAATCTCTCCCAGATGAGGGAGACGATTCCGGGATGAAGACGTCACTCATCGTCTCGGAGGCCTTCTCGTGACATCAGATCTGTTCCCACATTCAGACGGCCCGGAATGTGGGCCGCTGATAGAGAGCGAAGGTGTCTGTGTGCCCAAAGCCACAGTCGCGTGGCGGACAGATGGAGAGCAGGAGATCTGACTCCCCCCTGGCAATTGACGTAAGAGACCGTAGCACGATTGTCTGAACGGATCATAACATCCCGGTCCCTGATCAGGTCCAGGAAGTGGGACAGGACTTATAGAACTGTGTCCAACTCTAGCCTTGCAGGAACGCATCCGTGAAAATTTGCACGAACGACGTCACCCTCCCCATGGGAACACCCTGAGAAAGTATGATGGGGTCTCTCCAATAGCTCAGATCCCCCTCCAAAAGAGACAGCAGGGACAAAAGGCGTTTCTGATGACACACAGGGTCTACCCGTTGACGGGAGAACCACGCTTACAGTAGTTCAAGGGGACCACTGCATGCGCCGCTGCTATCATGCCCAAAAGGGACATAATAATAATAATAATAATAATAATAATAAATATTACATGGGATTTGTAGCGCCCTTCAGGAAACCCAAGAACACTGTACATCAATAAAAAACAAAAACACAATAGTAAGAACAGTAAACAAGGCTTAGGGTGAGCTACACAGAAGGAAAAGCCAGCATGAACAAGTCCGTTTTCAATCTATTTTTAAAGATGGTGATGGAATCTGAGTTGCGGGTGGCAGATCGAGTGAACTGATCGCACATAGGGTGGGCGACACAGATTGAGAGCAGAGAGGAGAGCTTGAGCCCTGACATCTGATGTGTGCGCTCTCATTAAGCGCGTGTCCAAGCACAGACCCAGATAGGAAACCAGCTGGGCCAGCCTTGGCGCACTCTTTGTCCAATTCACAACGAGTCCCACTCGCGTGAAAAGGGACACCACTTGAAAGGTGTGCTCCGCTGACGGGGCTAGAATCAATAGATTGTCCAGATAGGCTAGGATCCTGATGCCCTGTCTGTGTAACGGCTCCAGCACCACCTCCAGACATTTGGAGAAGGCAGCCTCGTGTATTCGTAAGCCCTGCCTTGAAATCGAAATGGAAAAACTTCCTCTGTCGAGGAACGATCGGGACATGGAAGTAAGCATCCTTGAGGTCTATGTTCGTGCAGAAGTCCCCTGGGAGAACAGATTCCAACAGGTGAGTCGTAATGAGTATACAAGAAGGTTGTTTAGCCAGGCCCTTGTTCAGAGCACATAGATCCAAGATCGGTCTCTGCCCCCTTGTCGTCTTTGGAACTAGGAGGTAGAGAGAGTAAAATCCGTTCTGCTTCAGATTCCCCGGGACCGCGGCTACAGCCTCCCTGCCCAGTACCGCCGCCATCTCTGACATGAGGGCACCCGCCCTGTCCGGCTATGACATCAGTCTCCACCACTCCTGAAAAGGGGAGAGTGGCTGCAAAACTGCACCAGAGTCCTTCCTGATGCGGTCAAGCCAGACTGATGATGTGACAGTGATGACGCCATTCCCAATAATGCTCTGAGAGAGGAAGAGCACAGTTGGGGTACGCTCGCTAAAAGTCTCGTATTCCCCTTCTGCCCCTGCCGCTTCCAAGCTTGTCCGAAAAGGGGGAGACACAGTCCATGGGGAGCAGAAATCGAAAGGGATGAGAAAAAGGAGTCAGGCTCGGGACACAAACCCGGATCTCCAACACGGGAGACAGGGGCGCTACCCGCTACCCCATGACGCTGTATAGCAGAGGAAGCACTCTGGAGTGGAAGCACTTTTGGTTAAGTTTACCCTCATTCACCCTCACCGAAAAGGAAAGGGAATGAGAGCAAGCCAACCTAATGTAATCCCTGCAGACTACAGAGCGACCGTGAAAGGAAAGCCGTTCACAATCGCTACTGCTTATATCCAAAGGAACCGAGCGAGAAACAGAGTGAACTGTCGAACTAGCGGTAACCGACGGAGGCAAACTAACCCTGGCAATAGGAACAGAGGTTTTCACAGACTCAGACACCACCTGAGAATGTACAGAAGCACAACTTACACCGTAAGAATAGCGTTCTGAAGCAGGTTTATTAAAATAGAGAGATGAAAGGGCCGAATCGGCGACGCCGCACGATTCAGTCAACACAACGGGGAGGGAACGAGATGTGGGGGCAGGGTAGGCAATGCTGCTGTCCCTGGCCGACTCCACATCTAGGCAGCGATGTGATGGCGCCTAGCCGACGCTCCGGAACGTAGGGGAGCACGGAACAAGCGGACCTCTGGAGAAGCGGAACGCCTAGCCAGGGGAAGGTGTCGTGATAATTCCTTCTTATCCGCGTCATTGTTTTTGAAGGATTCAATGGTGGAGTACACAGCGTCACCGAAGAGCCCGGTCTGGGAGAGCAGAGCGTTAAGAAGAGGAGAACAGCCGGTCTCGAAGGGAGGAGAGGGACAGCCATAGATGTCTGTGTCCCACGACGGAAGAAGCCATAGCATGTCCCGCACACACGGTCTGGGCCTGAGTAAGGTGTAAAATGGCCTTCATGTACTCAGTGACTTCCCCTACCTCGTGAGGAAAGGGTCAGTGCACCGTCCATGATCTCAACAGCAGTGGCTGCTAAGATGGTGACGTTGTTGGAAGCTGCCATGGCCTGAGCCCCAAGCATGTACGTCTTTTCGAATAATTGGGCCATAAATTTGTCAGTAGGAGAGGGAAGGACAGTTTCCTCCCATGCAAGCTAATGGCGGGCAGGAAATGGGCCCCCAACGCTGGTTCCAAGGGTGGGACGGCGGAGCTAATAGCGTCCTGTCTACCCAAAACTTTGGTAAATGACAAGTAGGACTTATCAGGAGCTCTGGAAGCGAGAGGGGCATCCCAGGATCCCTCAGTGAAGTCCTTAAATCCCTGTACCTCGGGGGTGGGTGCCTCAACAGCCCTAGAAGCTTCAACCCATGAACCGTGCAACATCCCTGACCGTTCCAAAGGAGGAGGGAGAGGAGGGAGGGGCAACTCAATTCTGAGCACAGCCCGCTCAGTCATCCCGGAGAATACCACCCTCGGAGGGGGGGTGGACGAGGGAGGCAGCAGAAGAGAAGTCATCTTCCATATCCAGGGGAGAGGGATCAGGCAGCGTAGGGCCGCTCTCTGACGTGGCAGGGTAAACCACTAGGAGCTAAGCCCTCTAGGGGCCAGAGCTCCACGACATATAACGGCCAGTGGCAAAAGCCATACAGTTCATAGATGCTATTTGTGGTAGAGGCAAACATTAAGGACAGGTTTCGTTAGTCCGTTTAACACAGGTAAGAAACGTTAGTCAGTTTAACACAATGCTTAATGGTGTCTAGCGAAATATTCAAACTTGGCGTGATGTTAATGCGTGACAAAATGATCTAATGTTGAAATGCTACATCAATTTTAATTGTGGGCCAGATGAACTAAACTTGCCTGGTTCCCGTTCTGGTTTATTTACCGGAACTGGAACGCATTGGTAGGTTTGTTTGATTTGATGCAGACTGTAACATAACTCTGTTAGTCTTTATATTAAGTGTAGTTTCGTTTGGAAAGTATAGTTTCAAGGGACTGTAAAAAAAATAGCTGGCTAGATGGTCTAATACATTTTGTATTTTGTTGTTATGGCCAGAAAACTTTGACACAAAGACTTTAGCTAATGTAAGGCAATTCATAACTGCACTAATTCATGGGAGAGAATGCACGTGTTTTGACAATGTTTATAGTTCATTTGCAATTGTAACTAATGGAAAAGCTTGTAACAATTTGAAATAAATTACTTGTTATAAAATACTAACGACTTGACAGGCCTATGCATTAGGTTATTCGCTGCTATTATGGCATTTTTGAATCTG
Organism: Esox masquinongy; assembly: GCA_016801175.1. Classification (NCBI taxonomy): domain Eukaryota; kingdom Metazoa; phylum Chordata; class Actinopteri; order Esociformes; family Esocidae; genus Esox; species Esox masquinongy. The sequence goes on along the minus strand of JACXGI010000766.1, from coordinate 2,214 downwards.
AATGTCTCCCGAGTAAAAGTATATCTAATTGTTTATACTAAAATGTTACTGTGGTTGTTAACTACATTTTTAAATAAAACATAGAATTTATTGCATAACATTATATTACAATGTACATTTTTTTTTCATTTAGTACCTCCTTTTGGCACGAGTGGGTGGGGTCGACTATTCGACGACAAAAGCTGAGGAATTGGCGATAGTGAAAATTTGTCATGCACATCCCTAATCATAACTCTGTCATAACCATGTCATGAGGTGTCATGTCAGCTGACATAACATGTCATATCCTGTCATAACATGGTCAAGACAATAATGACACATCTTGAAATATTATGACATTTGTGTTTATGACTGATTATGATACCTATGCAAGTCTGTCAAAACATAAACCATTCTGTAACAACAGTCTTCTTATAAACAGTATTTTTATATTACATTTAATTATAAATGCTATATACCTATATATAATTATGCATGAAGTGATGTCAGATTTACCTTCCCCAATGCAAAGTTTCTCATGACTAGGATGCCAGCAGTAGATTTCAGGAGCAGGACATGACATTCTCTTTGTGACTAATGACCAACATAATGGCTTGTACAGCTAGGTGATAGGCCCATCTGGTTCCAATGATTATGGTCATAATGCTTATTTTGTATTGTCATATACTGTATTGTGTCAGTTCAAGTAAAGTGACACAGCATGGTCATAATGCTATGACATTTTCATAAACTGTATTTTGTCAGTTCAAGTAAACTGAAGGACATGACATTCTCTTTGTGACTAATGACCAACATAATGGCTTGTACAGCTAGGTGATAGGCCCATCTGGTTCCAATGATTATAGTCATAATGCTTATTTTGTATTGTCATACTGTATTGTGTCAGTTCAAGTAAAGTGACACAGGATGGCCATAATGCTATGACATTTTTATAAACTGTATTTTGTCAGTTCAAGTAAACTGACACAAGGAGGGTCATGGCACATGACATTCTATAGTATATAAAATCTATAACATCAATTGCATGATTAGCATGGTTTCATTTTGTCTAAAGTTAAGGTATAACATACACACACACACACATATATATGTATGTATATATGTATGTATATATATATGTGTGTATATATATGTATATATGTATATATATATATATATGTGTGTGTATATGTGTATATAGGTATATATGTGTGTATATATATATATATATATATATATATATATATATACATATACACACACACACATATGTATATGTATATGTATATATATATATGTATATATATGTATATGTATGTATATGTGTATATATATATAGGTATATATATATGTGTATATGTATATATGTATATATGTGTATATGTATATGTGTATATGTGCATATGTATATATATATGTATATATACATACAATGGATATAAAAAGCCTACACACCCCTGTTAAAATGCCAAGTTTTTGTGATGTAAAAGAATGAGACAAAGATAAATCATGTCAGAGCTTTTTCCACTTTTAAAGTGACCTATAATGTGAACAATTCCATTGAAAAATCAAACTGAAATCTTCGGGGGGGGAAAATTAAAAATAAAAACCTTACAATAACCTGGTTGCATAAGTGAGTACACCCTCTTATAACTGGGGATGTGGCTGTGTTAAGAATTAACCAATCAGATTCAAACTCATGTTAAATAGAAGTCATTACACACCTGCCATCATTTAAAGTGACTGATTAATCACAAATAAAGTTCAGCTGTTCTAGTAGGATTTTCCTGACATTTTCTTAGTTGCATCTCAGAGCAAAAGCCATGGTCCGCAAAGAGCTTCCAAAGCATCAGAAGGATCTCATTTTTGAAAGATATCAGTCAGGAGAAGGGTACAAAAGAATTTCCAAAGCATTAGATATACCATGGAACACAGTAAAGACAGTCATCATCAAGTGGACAAAATATGGCACAACAGAGACATTACCAAGAACTGGATGTCCCTCCAAAACTGATGAAAAGATAAGAAATCTGGTTAGGGAGGCTTCCAAGAGGCCTACAGCAACATTAAAGGAACTGCAGGAATTTCTGGCAAGTACTGGCTGTGTGCTACATGTGACAACAATCTCCCGTATTCTTCATATGAATGGGCTATGGGGTAGGGTGGCAAGACGGAAGCCTTTTCTTACAAAGAAAAACATCCAAGCCTGGCTGAAGTTTGCAAAAACAAACATCA
>JACXGI010000765.1:105142-118637 GCA_016801175.1 Esox masquinongy | reverse complement strand
ACACACTTGTATGAGTGCCTGGTCGTTTGAGTGTGTCAGAATCCAAAATCGAACTCTCCTTCATTCATTTAATTGGTTATTCATTTACCTTGTGCATTAACATATACCCAAACAATCTTTTTAAATAATTTTTTAAATTTTACCAGAGTTTTCTGCCATCTCAGTTTTGTTATTTTGTGATGGTGCAAGATATTATCAATAAACAAATATTTTTCCTCCAGAGCACATCTAGCCAAGATTCTTTTCACACTGCTAGCTCTACCAAGAAGTTTTTGCTAGTTCATCCGCTCAGAGGTAAATGCATTCCCCAGCTAACAACAAAGATTGCGCTCACAGTCACAGGCCTACTGCAAGGATTTGATAGAGCGTTACGTGACATCGCAGTTCTGTGGGGCTTCCACCCCAGACCCCAGATCCAAATTGTGCCACGCACTGCTGGACCCCCTAGAATTGTCTGTATGCTGTGACCAGGATTCACACCAGGTCGCAATGTCGCAGCTATACTCTGAAGCAGTGACTTATACCACAGCACCCATCACTGGCCCCACATACCTAAAATTGACTTGGTGTCAAAGGTGCTGCCAGTGGCAGACATCCTATAGAGACAGAATGCACAAAATGTGCCTGTCATTCAACATATAATGCACTAAATGGTAACCAGATGAGATTAAGGGACTAATTTACAGTTGATGTTCACATTTAAAAATGTTCAGGTTCCATCTACATTGTACAAGGATCTATCTAGATGTAGGGGGAATGGGCAGAGTTGTGGGTGCAGTATAGGGCAGTACATTGCAACTGTATAATTAAGAGGTCAGTTTGATGTGGTTAGCAAAGTTTGGGTCGTTTCTTTAGGGCAGATGGACGGTTACTAAGGGCCACAGCACGGGGGAAAAAACTGTTCAGATGGCAGGATTTTGTCACTGTTGACCTGTACTGCCTGCCTGCCCACCATCTGCTGAAGGATCACCTCTGGGACACTGGGGGGGTGGAGTAACGCAGGAGCTCAGTGGAGGGCAGGTGGCCGCAAATTCCTCTTTCTGCAGGTTGTACAATTGGTTACAGTTTACCGCTGCAGCCACCTGATGCAGATCCAAACAAAGGTGATGGAGGAGGTGAGGACGGCCTCTGCGTTTGATGTGTGATGGTGTGTTACGAACCCTGTGGCTCTAGCAGTCTAGGGTGGATGGTACCGAGACCCGTAACATAAAACTCATGCAAATTAGTGTAGTGTAAATGAACAGTGAGAACAAACGACACAGACAACCAAAGCTACTGTCAAACATAAAACGTTTATTATAAACACACGGTAAAGGGGGTAGGGAAAAGGGGCTGAGCTGAACCCAAGAAATGAAATAATATAGCCAAAACACCCCTAAACTGAACTTGCCTGCCTCAAGAACCGCTTAGCTGACTACTAACCAATACAAAAATACAGTGGGTGGTCCGCTCAGTTCTAACTAGTGTTTTTAGACAAAGTTTTCCTACGGGTTGTGTATGCCCAGGGGCGACTTGCTAAAAAAAACCTTTTCCCAGGGACACAGGGATAAACAAAAACACACGTCGAACAAGGACTAAACAGCACACAGCAAACAATTGACTAGACAACACCAAACAAAACACCACAGCAATACATACTCACATGAAACAGGACAAAGTGAGATGTATGTGCTAAACTAAGTGATGTATGTATGAACAAAGTGTCTGTCTATCAAAAAAGGTATGTCTCTCCAGAGTGTCTATGTCCATGTGGGGTAAATCAAAAGAGTCTCCCTGGGAGAACCAACTGACTGGGTTTTTAAACCAGGGATGTGTGATGCGATTGGGTAATGGAAAAAGGAACAGGTGGTGCAATTAGGAGGGGTGTCCACTGATTGGTCCACCTCAGCAGTCAGGCGATGCACTCATGACTGCCAGGTGGGAAACACCAACGAGCACAATCAGGAACATAAGGGACACCTGTGGAGATGTCAGGAGGGGAAAAAACAAACGCGCATACAGGGTACCTGCATGCGTAACATGGTGTAACACAGTTGTATTAAGTTTCACTATAACATAGTACTTACTAAACATCAACGGAGAGGCGTTCTTGTTGTTTCCTTTAGACTGTAAATAGCCGCTAGCCTCAGGCCTTGATATTAGCATTAATAGACTACTAATACACAGTAACTGGTCTTTCTAAGAGCTTCTTTGTACAGTAGCTTTGGGTCCCTTCACTTCCATCCTCTCTTTATCATTAACTCTATCTCTCTATTATAGACCCTGCTGGTTGGTCACATGGTTTGGACTTACATAGTTTGTTGTCCTCTGTTTCTCTTTATATTACTTTTCCGTCTTTCTGCTACAGTTACCCATTCATCTCTACTGCATTCTTAGTTCTAAGTGATTTGGTTAAGTCTGTGGATAAAAGACAACATTGTGCTGCCCTCTTCATTGACCCGTCAGAAACCTTTCATACTGTTGATACCTCAATGCTTATTCAGAAGCTTTACTTAACTTACCTGGACCAGGCAGCATGTAAGTGATTTAAACATGACTTGATAGTTAGAAACAAAAGGTTTTTCTTATGTATGCTGTTTGTTAGATCAGGTTTTATGGAATTAATAGAAGGTGTTCTGAAGGGTTCTGCATCCTGTACCTTTTACTGTTAAATATATTAAACAAAATTGACTCGTCTGTACAAAATGGTAACCTGCACCACTGTGCTCCCCATGTTTGACTAGTCTTCAACCGAACAATAGAATGCTTTTGTTTTTTACAGAAAAACAAATATTAGCTGGAAATTAGAAGTTGAATCCAGGTTTTTCTTGCATTGATTGAGGGACTTTTTACTAATGAGTGTGTTTTTTTATGGGAAGGGCATGGGAAAGTGTGTGCTTAAAAAGTGGTGTGTTGGTATTGAATCTTTGCTGCAGCAGTGTGTGTGTGCCGGAGGCAGCAACTAAAGGGTTGTGCAAATATAGGCACTTGGTTTGCGCTCAAGACACTAGAGCAATTAGCACGTCTTTCAGACGAGTACCAATTAGCATCACATTCACAATGTCTGTATTCAGCTGCAAACACTATGCACAAGATAAGTTTTGCGCACGCACTAAAAATACAAAACTCCCTCGTTGACTTTTCCTAGAGGTTTTTTCCCCCATTTTCTGATTGAATGATTGACTAGGCCAGTCACTAAACACTAATAAGCGTTAGCCGAGTGTGGTCAACGAACCACAGCAAGAGGACAGCATGAGGTGAGTTAGCAATCAGAGGTAATATGAAGCCACAGTGATTGCTGCTGTGTACTCCCACCTTAATGCTACGTGCACACTGTCCACTGTCCTCAACTTGCAAATCGCTCAATCTCAGGCCAGCTGTCGCTGAGCCTTCCCTAGCATCCACACTGCCCGCTCGGGCAGGGCGTATCTTCCAAATTTATGCCAGCTAATTTATGCCTGGTTATCTCTATAGGTCTCAATATTTCCTCTGTCATGGTTAAAGACTTGGCCTTGTCTGATCTTTTCTGTGTTTTTTTTAATCACTGATCACCCCATATGTTCCAGTAAACTCTGTTTCTGTTAAAAAAAGGTACATTAATGAGAGTACCAATGCTCAGTTTATGGAAGCCATAGCTATCTCTCCAACAATAAGTGCTGAGTCAGTTGATGTACTCCTGGATAATTTTAATGCCAAAATATTGAATGTCATGGATTGTGTTGCGCTGGTAAAGGAAAAGAAAACTATGAGCAAACAGAAAACACCATGGAGAACCACCATGATGGTAAACGCCCTGAAAAGGGAATGTAGGAAAGTGGAACATAAGTGGAGGAAAACTAAACTTCAAATCCACTATGACATCTATAAACAAAGCCTTGGTAGCTTCAACAGTTACGCTGGGCCAGACAGCAACATTTATCTGGAATGATCAACAAAAATATCAACAATACCCGCACTCTATTTGCCATGGCCGACAAGCTTACAAACCCCCTGAAGCAGATAGCATCAGAACTCATGTCCACTGTGAAATGTAATGAATTTGCGTGTTTCTTTAGTGAAAAAATTGGAAGTATTAGACGGACCATCAGAACTACACAGTTTAACAAGGACACTGTACCGTCACTACAACCACCAAGACATAACTTGGTTATTATGTCGCAATTTAATACAATTGATCAAAAATCCCTAGAAGAAACAGTTCAACATCTTAAAGCTTCCACATGTTGTCTCTACACACTGCCATCAGACTTTTTTAAAACAATTTTTAACTCTATAACAATGGACCTACAGCAAATAGTTAATAGCACTCTGCAATCAGGCATTTTCCCAACATCTCTAAAAACAGCTGCCATTAAGCCCCTATTAAAAAAGAGAACACTGGATGCATCTATAACGAACAACTATAGACCTGTATCAAATCTCCCTTTTATAGCCAAGATCATTGAGAAGGTTGTCTTCAATCAACTCAGCAATTTTGTGAATTCAAGTGGTCTCTTAGACAAATTTCAGTCAGGTTTCCAACCTCACCACAGAACTGAAACGGCCCTGATAAAAGTTTTAAATGATATATGGCTGAATACTGATTCCGATAAAATAACAGTTCTGGTTCTATTAGATCTCAGTGCAGCATTTGACACTGTAGATCATAGAACACATAGGCTGGAAAATTGGGTAGGACTCTCCGGGACAGTCCTTGATTGGTTCAGATCTTATCTAGATGGCCGGAGTTACTTTGTCACCATTGGTAATCATGTATCTGATAGGGTGGCTATGTCATGCAGAGTTCCCCAGGGATCAGTTCTCGGACCACTTCTGTTCAATCTCTATATGCTACCTCTGGGCCAAATTCTACAGAACAACAACATTAACTACCATAGCTATGCTGATGATACTCAAATATATATGGCTCTCGAACCGTATGACAACAGCTCAATAGACTCAGTGTCACTATATAGAGCACATAAATACCTGGATTAACCAAAATTGTCTACATTTAAACCAAGATAAAACAGATTATTGTGTTTGGCAATAAATAAAATAACTAGAATTAGTGAAGAGCTGGTTTCTCGGGCCCTAAAAGCCAGGGACCAAGTGTGTAGTCTTGGTATTCTGATACTCAGACCTCACATTTAACAGTCATATCAAAGCGGTCACCAAAACAGCATTCTGTCATCTTAAAAATATAGCCAGAATCAAGGGCTTGGTGTCCCAAAAACACAAAGAGAAGCTCATCCATGCTTTTATCTCTAGTGGGGTTCACTACTGTAATGGCCTCTTAATTGGACTCCCCAAAAAGACTGTAAAACAGCTGCAGCTCATTCAGAATGCTGCTGCTAGAATGTTAACCAGGACCAAGAGAACAGAGCACATCACTCCAGTTTTTAAATCTTTGCACTGGCTTCCAGTCAGTTACAGAATAGATTGTAAAGTGGTGCTTCTAGTTTATAAATCACTAAATGATTTAGGCCCCGAATACATTCCTGATATGTTTGAAGAATATAAACCGAGTAGGGCTCTTAGATCCATGAACACAGGTCTGCTAATAGAGTCCAAACTAAACATGGTCAAGCTGCGTTTAGCAGTTATGCTGCACACAACTGGAATAATCTACCAGATGATCTTAGACGTGCCCCAAACATATCAATTATTAAATCCAGGTTAAAAACACTTCTCTTTTCACGCGCCTAAGACTGAGCACTTAAACTTAACCACACTGTTTAGCCTTACAGCTTTTATAGCTTCCTATGTTTTTATCCCGTTTTTATTCTATTTTCTTATTCTATGTTTTATTATTATGATGTTGTTTTGATGTCACTTGAGTATTTGTTTTTATGCTATTGTATTTTTATATATTTTTCTTTTTCTTTGTAAAGCACATTGAATTGCTTCTATGTATGAATTGTGCTATATAAATAAACTTGCTTGCTTGCCAGCGACAACCAGTCATCCAGTATAGAGGAAACATCTGTCTATTAGTAAGTATTTAGGATTTGCGTGACTCCACTACTAAAACATATTACGACGATGCCAAGTCAATGATTTGTCAATGTTCAAATAATACTTTGTTTTACGTTATGTATCACTCACCTGTGATCCCTCTGAAACCTTCCATGCATCCATTTTTAGAATTATATCTTAGTATGAAGCCAGTGTAACATCATAAATAATGGGGAAACGTTAAAAAGTTAATCTTTTTTTTTAGCTAGCGAGTGAGTTTTTAGCTTGCGAGTAGAAAAGAGAAGGGACTTCAAGATGCAGAGAACATCTGCCCTGCCATTGGTTGTCGCCGAATTCCATCACTGCCTGCTTGCTGAAAATTAGCATAAAGTTGAACATTTCTCGACTGTCGCTGTTGCTGGGAGATTTTGTCTCTGAGAGTAGCACCGCCCACTTTCGCCGTGATTCACTGGCTCTTGTTAGAAATGAATGAGAGCGTTCCTCTTTGTCGCTCTAGCGAGTGGACAGTGTGCACGTAGAGTAAGACTGCTAGACCACGCTTGGCCACTTTAGTATATCTTATGAAATACACCCAGTGATTTGTAATTCTGGAATTCATTGCTCTTCTATAAAATGATAAATGGTTTCAGTATGACTCCTTGATGGAGTATAGATTTTATGAATAGAGAAAAGCTACAGATGTCACAGCAGCATTTCTATGTGGTAGATGTGAAACAGGGTGGATGGTGCAAGCATAATTTTTATTTTGGTGAGACGACACACACACACACACACACACACACACACACACACACTTTGGCACTTCCACGTTCAGGGTTGGAAAAAGTGACACAACAGTGGCACCACCAGCAATAGGCTATGGCAAACCACAGGTTTCGTATGTTAATTTATGACACTGTCTGAAAACGGCTTACATCTAAATCTAACAACTGTGTCAATGGAAACAGACCACTGCCCATCCTAAAAATAATACTGATATGCGTAGGTCTATCTAAAACATATATCAAAAACATTTAAATGAATTGCACAAGAAACAGAGTAGCCTTGTGGTTTTGCCTTTTCAGCTAGGCTTCTATGCATCTACAGCTCCGGAAAAAATTGAGACCACGGCACCTTTTTCTTTCCGTTACAGAATAGTTGAAAATTAAGAAAATTAAGAGACCACTGCAAACTGAACGCTTCTGTTCCTCACTCAAAACTTTATTTTTCAGCTTTTTTGGACAGGAAAGAAAAAGGTGCAGTGGTCTCTTAATTCTTTCTGGAGCTGTATATATGGCTGTTGATGAGCTAAACTAAGAGACAGCATCGGCAAACATTTGGCTACAAACTTACTTGAGGAGGATCACAATGGAAACAAGGCTTTTTTGGTGTCTCTTTTTGACACGTGGCTCTGTAACCATCATACACACCTCCAACATGCACATCCTCATACTCCCCAACCAGTGCCATTCCAGTGGACGTCCTCTGTTTATTGAGAATTTAAAAAAGCATGATCGGTAACACTCACAGAGTGAGATTATCTCTATTCCATTTTAATTTAACTGTAATTAAACGTGTGTTAAGGGACCATTGATCTGTATGTATTATACTGTAGATGCTTGAAGGTTCACCCCTCAGTAAATACACCATTTAGCAGACACTTTGATCAAAAGCAAGATATAGTCATACATGAGTCATTCCACTTCAGAAAGCACACCCATCACCTTAGATTGTTCTGAAATTGGTTTAGCAGTGTTTCCCTCTTATTGTAATAACTGCGGCGGCTCACAGAAAAACAGAATATTTTTATTTTTCTTACCAACGGTAAGAAGCACGCTAGCTAACCAACTGTCACAACTGGATAGCTACAATGGATTAATGTCATGCTGGAAACATTAGAGATGCAGCAGCATATGAAGCATCCTCCTGTTTTTGTGTTTTGCCTTCAAAATAAATGTCTGCGGTGTGTCTATATAGTGTGTATTGTGTACATTTTCAAAGAAAGAACTATGTGGGAAAAATATAAATGAAACAAAATGACTGTTTAAATAATACTTTACATAGGTTAAAGAATATAAGGGAGAGCACACGGAGAAATGGTTACATTTATCTAGAGAACATATCTAATATTTAAAAAATCCTATTTTGTTGTTATTATTGTTTTTAATTTGCTTTTGCTCATTAGATTTGGCGAGGGATTGTGTTCTAATTTCAATTACACAATATTTTCCATTCCCGCAGTATAATGTAGAAGGGATACTTTTTACGGAGAGGCTATTCAGTGCCACAGTGAAAGTATTCTACGAAAGACTCAGGAATATGAATTCCATGTACGGTATAGTGTGTTGCATTTAACCCCCAATGCAACACACTATAATATCATCAGCTCTTTGAAATTTTAGCAAAGAGCCCACCCACGACGGTGTAGTTTCATGAATATAATGCACAGCCAGAAGAGGACTGGTCACCCCTCTGAGCCTGGTTCCTCTCTAGGTTTCTTCCTAAATTTCGGCCTTCTTAGGGAGTTATTCCTAGCCACTGAAATTCAACTCTGTTGTTATTTGCTCTTTGGGGTTTCAGGCTGGGTGTTTCGTAAAAGCCCTTTGTGACAACTACTGTTGTAAAATTTATAAATACATTTTCTAAATAAATTTGATTGATTGATTGATTGGCTTAGAGAATTGTTTATTTAAGCTTGGTAAAGTACACAGTGAATTTGGCTAATGTTTATTTGTACTTTTGTAGTTTATAGATTCATGGCCCACAGTGCAATTTTATGGCTTATAACCAATAAATAACTACTAGTCTTTCATTGTGAAAGTGCTTAAATTATCCAAATTACAGTCAACAATACGATTAAATGAATTCACCTCAGAGAGTGCTAGTTAATAGCTTTTGCCTCACATGGCAAATTCAACCCCATTGATATGTCTGTTTGTTTTGATATGATTGTGGCCTGTGTTCAGCCAGTTGAAGGACAGTTTTATTAGAATCAAAGGACTTATCTTAAAGTAAGTAACTTAACACCTTACTTTCTACAGCAAGTAACTAAGTAACATAACCAGTTACTTAATGGGATTTGTAACTACTAACTGAAATTAGTTACTTTTAACCTTCCCCAACACTGTTTACAAACTCTGAAGACATGCTTTTTTAAAAACATTTATTCAGTTAAAGATTGGTAGTATCTACACATCCATTACAAAGTAATAGTTTAGATCAGGACTGGTCAACTTTGGGAATGAGAGTTTTTTAAGTCTCATAAATTTTACATTGCTGTAGATTACAATACATTTTCAGTTTATTCAGGATTCTAGACTGGACAGGATGCATTCTTTATTTTTGTAATTTTTTTCCATGTTTTTCTCTCCAGTTTTTGTGATATTGAATTGGTGATTAATGCCCTAATTTGTTGCAGCAACTCCCAGCGGACGCGAGACCGTTTATGCTGAGAGTTTTGTCTTCTGAAGCGCATGCAAAGCAATTGTGTTAGTTATCACACTGTTTTCTTAGTGTGGACAAAAATCCTTATGCATCAGAAGGAGTGCACTCCCTGACCTACCTTAATTCAGCACCCATGTTGCTATAAGGACTGCAATGAGGCAAGTCAAGCATATTTGATTAGTAACCCCCTCCAAACTCAGATTGTGCTGGCTGTGCTGGGCAAATTTGCAAGCAGGATTTGAACCCTGTTCTTGTAATGCTGCAGCTGACTTTGAGGCTGTGACTTTCTAGGCTCCCTGGCATTAGATATATTATAATAAGCACAAGCACATGACTGTTACTCCAGATGATATTGCTGAATTTTGTTTTTGTAGAAGCAACTACTGAGGTCACTTGTAGCCATTCAAACACCAGGGTTGTGGGTTCGATATCCACATTTGGGCAGTGTTAATAGGTATTCCCATCCTACTATAAATTAGTCTGGATACTGTAAAATGAAAAGTAAGGTGGAGAATCATAGTTTTCTGTGAGTACACATTATGTCACAACTCTTAATATTGAGATGACACAACTTTACAGATGGAGTAAGCTGAATATCGTTTTGATGCACACGGAACAATTTGTCTGCAGCCAACAACTGTCTAAGGGGAACCAGGCCACTGCTCAGTTAACTTCAGAAAAATATTACTGATATGGTTATTTAAAACAGCTGTGAAAGACATTTACATACAATGCACAAGAAATAGTGTAGCCTTGTGGCTTTGTCTTCTGTGCATCTATGTATGCGTGTTAAAACTGAGAGACTTGGATAGGAGTTCTATGCAGCACAAAAAACAACATAAAGTGACTCCAGTAAGAAAACATTTTTTACTGATATAATTAAATAAGGATGCTATGCTTTGACTGTTAAGCAAAATGAAGAGACTGTGTTTGCTACAACCCAACTTCCTCTTTTTTACTCATTGCTTAACATCTACCCAGCAATCAGGCCAAAAGCCTAAATCATTATTTCACTGTTGTGTCATTGTGACAAAGCTATGTAGCTCTGAAACCATCATGCAGAGGGGGGATGCACAGTTCAAACGTGCACCTCCCCAAATTCACCAGTCACCTCATCTCCAGTTTCTGTTCTCTATTCATTAGAATGTGTTGACAGCTTGATCTGTGCTCATAATTTTGATGCCCTAACGATAACTGAGTGGATATGTGTACTCACCAGGGATGTAGATGATGCTCATTCAGCTTATGTACTCACATGCTTGCTGGATTGAAATACACTGACCCACATTGATACATTTTACATATGGTTGGCCCCAGTGACAACAAAGGGAATAGAAAAACGTGAACAAATAAAGGTTCAATGGACCACAAAAGAAGTGATATTCAAATACAGTACCCAAAATGTATAATAAGGTGTTGGGCCAACGAGCCACCAGAACAGCTCCAATGCGCCTCGGCATAGATTCTACGAGTATCTTGCACTCTACTAGAGGGATGGAACACTATTCTGAAAGATATTCCCTCATTAGGTGTTCTGATGATGGTGGTGGAGAGCGCTGTCTAACATGGCAGTCCAAGATCTCCCGTAGATGTTCAAGTGGGTTGAGATCTGGTGACTGAGAAGGCCATAGGATACGATTCACATTTTGATACTCGTCAAACCATTCAGTGACTCCTTGTGCCCTGTGAACCCTATAATGAACCCTCTTTCAAAGTTACTTAGATCCACCTTCACCCAACATCAAGGTCAACTGGGCCTACTCAGCATTTTTATATATGCCATAGAGCATGATATGTTGTTAATTGTATCATTGTATCATGCAGTACACATGTATGGAAGCATCTGCATTTGTTACATTCCTCCACTCGTTTATTCAAGTGTTTCCTTTAATTTGTCACCTGTCTGTATAAAAGGCTGTTAACACAAATGTACAGCGGAATACTTACACATGTACCGTGGAAAAGGCAATATAGGGAGATATTTATGGTATTTCTGAGTGAAAAGGATGGTATTCTGTGCAGGTGAAAAGGATACCTATGCTCTCATGTATTTTTTTACACGAGAGCATAGGTGGCGAGGATACAGCTCAGCACACAGGTGGAGGCACTTCAGCTTTGTGATATTGAGATCTGTCACTAGCTACGTGCAGGTTCAGGAGGTGTTACACTTCCCGTTCATTTGTTCTAGATGTTGTATCTGTGTTGTAGTGCTACTTTTATTTTCTGTGAAAATGTTCTTGGTACACAGATGCGCATGTGCGTGAACACAACCCCCCCTCCCTACGTACACATACAAACACATGCTCAGGTCTTTGGGAACGGTAATGTAACTGGGAGTTGCTGAGTCAGTGGTTGTGCTAGCCTATTTGGGCTTGTAGCACATTATTGCTGTTGATTAATCCAGCGTATGTGTTTCTGTGTACACTGGTTTTTGTAATGACTCATTGATGGTGAGTGTCTGGACAGGTTTAGAGATGTTGGGCCTAAAATAGTCTTCTGTAACGCAGACAAACACAGACTCAGACACAGTCTGTCTCTTGTCTGCCACTCTGTCTCAGTCTGTCTTGTAGTATACCACTCTTAATCCACTCTTTCCCTGTCTTTCTCTTTCTGTCTGTCTTATTTCTTTCTTTGGGCAATTCCATTGTAACAGAGTGCTGCTAATATTTCTTTAATTTAACATATACCAAGGTTAAACAAACCATAGGACTTTATGCATAATGACAGCAGATGTTCAATGGAAAATATTATATGCAAAGCTTTTCTGTCACCTATCATTCTTAATGGTTTCACACTTTCACACCATGCCTAGCAATGCTAAACAAAGTGCTGTAGAATGCAACGTTTTGGTATGTTTTCTTTTAGTACATGAGAGTAGGGCGGGAACAGTTATCGGGCAGTGTAACTGATTGTTGTGGATGGCTGGGAAACAGGACGGCATCACTGGGGAGTGGGGGTGGGGGCCTTCTGCAGAGACTTCCTGGTCTCATCGCGCACTAACTCACTCCTGGTTGTAAGGTCAGTGTGGAAAAAGCAGAATGGCTTCATGCAGATGCTTATGAGGATGACTCTCCTCAATCTTCAGTTGTCCCTGTTCCGTTGGGATGAGACAGTGCCGTAGATCTAATGTTATGTAACACCTGTTGCTTGGGCGGAGAGTACTCAGTATACAGTTTCTTGCTAATGTGTAGCTAGCTAGCTTAAGAGTAGACACTTGGTAACTAGCTAACGAGTTAAAGGGAGTAAGGGACTGGTCACAAGTAGTTAGCCCTGTGTACGGCTTTTAGATGCAACTTTCACACTCTTGCTCTTTCTTACAATATGGCTAGATAGTGTGTGGAAATATCAATGTGTGTGAGTGTGTGTGATAGTTTTGTTAAATTCAGAAGGCCTGTCTCAAAGAATCGGTCTATTTATAGCTGAACATCTGGGCTTGGTCAGCCACCACTCACGTCTTTGCACTGTGGAGGATGCACTAATAACCCAAAGGCATAATACGCACATTCTTTCAGGACACAGGTTTGAGGAAATCTTTGTCTGCTATCTTTTCTCTCAGTCAGATACTTTATTTGGTGTTGAATAGTTTGTTTAGTATCACAGTGTTTCCACCTGGGAGTTCTTTCAGCAACAGTGGCAAAGTTAGGGTTTGGGAGGTGAGGGCTTGGCCAGTGGCATGATAAAATGACAATCCCTTTTGCAGTGGGGTGATAGAAAATTATAGAGCAAATGTTCTTGAATTCTACATATTTTGTTTTTGAGGCAGAGAAAATAATCACACTTACAGTTAATTTTATGCAGTTCTGTACATTTTGTCATTGCATATGCCATGCTTATATGAATTCTTAGTTAAACATTAGCCTACAGTAAAATCTGTGGGCCTCCTTTTTCTTTTTATTGTTGTGTGCGTGCGTGCGTGCGTGTGTACGCGCACGCTTGCATAATTGTATGTCTGTGTGTGTTTAAAAACATATATATACACTTGCAGAGAGCAGACAGGAGGAAGCAAAGCCTCCTGGGTAATTATCCCACACACACATCCTGTCCTCCGGTTTCAGCCAGCTGCAGTTACACTGCACATGTTAGTGTGTGTGTGTGTGTGTGTGTGTGTGTGTGTGTGTGTGTGTGTGTGTGTGTG
>JACXGI010000765.1:40333-105042 GCA_016801175.1 Esox masquinongy | reverse complement strand
TGATGTTGAACAGTTTCAATGTAATTTTAAATGTAAGAAAATTTCAATGTAATTTTCAATGTAAGTCAGTTTCAATGTAATCAGCAGTGCTATTACATTGAAAACATTTCCCAGTGCTATTGGCCCTTAATGACTCACGATTACGGTCAGTGTCAACATATGAGAAGGGCCATTTAACTACTATTGGATTAATAACGTAATTAATGAGAGGTATGGTTGGTCTAGAGAGAAAGGTCCTGCCGCTGTGACAACGTTAACATATCCATTCTGTTGGTGTAAACACACACAATGTTTTATTTATATAAATCTGTTTTCTGTTTGAAAAGCAGTGCATTATGTTAAAGACATACTTTGTTTTATTGTGAACTATATACAGTGCTTGACTTGAAATTAAATAAGTGCAGGATCAGTCTTTTTCCAAGTTTATCCATTAGACCAGGGTGTCACAGGCCACGACCCTGAAATTTCTCCCCTAAAATTACCTGGCAGCATCCATTTGTTGACCATGTAAATCTAAATAGAAGGTTGTTGATCTCTGATCACATAGTTCCACAATCTCCTATCATTGTGCTTTTGATCAAGACACCAAGTAAAATACCTGCTACCATGTAAAACACATCAGCCCCTTTTATGCGGAGAGCTGCAAACCTAAGCTTTTGAAGATATTGTCCTTTGATTTCTAAGCTAATGTTGTCAGAAACGGGTTCTGGGGTGTGGGCTAAAATCAGTAGCTTTCTTTATGGATGATTAGCCACTAACAAATACTTAAGTCTTTATTAAATGATTCTCCAATTCAACCAAATGCATAAGATATGGATCACAAAAAGAGACTGCAATTTCCAACAAATTGGGATAGTGCATCCTGTATACTAGCAGATGTGTAATAATGAGCTGTTAGGCAGGATTCAAAGACAAGTAGCGACAAATGACAATCTACATCATGAACGCATGCTCTTTTGCTGTAAGGGGGAAAAAGTGCCTGTAAAGCGCTCTGGACAACTTCAACACAAGTCAAGCGCCAAGAAAGTTATCGGTAATCTACTGCAAAAAAAATGTTGGGCTACCGCGTTCCAGATGGCACCCACTTAAGTCAAGCATTATGGATGGTTCAGATGCTCAAAAATGAAAAATGTATTACATGCACCATAATAATTTGCGGCGTTAATCATTTTTTATTAATTGCAGGCGTTAACGTAATATCTACACAAAACCCCTGAAATGCACTATTGCACTTATGAAGTAGTTACCATTGTAATTTGAGTAGTAAATAGTAGGGATACACCGGTATATCGGCCAGCTCGATATTTCAGACCGATTGTGCTTTCCAGCATTTCCTCTGCATTCATTTTACCATTGTGCTCCGACATGACAAAACCCTCAAATTTTTTCCAGACATTAACTTTTTGTTAGACACATACATTTTATTTTCTTGGTATATGGATATCTGTTGAGTTTCAAAACTGTTCTTAAGAGTATTGAACTCCTGGTGCTATTGTATTCATGTGCGACTTGAGAAACACAGCGCACACTGTCCTCGTGTTTGGAGCCAGCCAATGAATCTAACACCCTCAATGCAGACCAGCAATGTGAGCAACTTCAGTGTGCATTGTCTTCAGTTGGGGAGAAGGACAGAGAGCACGCAGCCAGAACCTGTGCAGTACCGTAGCCTTGAAACATACATTTCCAGCACAAGATTACTATCACCCAAAAGTCTCCTGAAGCCTGCATTTCAGTTTGTTTCTTTGTTTTGTTCACACGCGTGGTGGCTTTCAATGTTACATTTTTAACTGCAACTGCTAGCAACAACATTCGACATTCAGTCTTTATTTTGACTATTTTCAATATAATTATTGTGAAGACATCAAACCTATGAAATTACCCACATGGAATCATGCTGGTTGACTAGGTCTTCTTTCTTAATACATTTTCTTGTAGC
Source organism: Esox masquinongy (assembly GCA_016801175.1). Classification (NCBI taxonomy): domain Eukaryota; kingdom Metazoa; phylum Chordata; class Actinopteri; order Esociformes; family Esocidae; genus Esox; species Esox masquinongy. The sequence goes on along the minus strand of JACXGI010000765.1, from coordinate 103,106 downwards.
CTACCACTCTCACTGACCTCTGTGGACGTATTCAAAGTGAACAGAAATGTCATGAGGGAATTTGCATTGTGTCTGTGTGTCTATACTAACTGAGTGAGTAGCTGGGCGGGAACTGTAACACCAGTGTCTTCTTGTTGGTCGCTTCCTGTGCCAACGCTCTTCTAAGGTCTTGTTTCCTGCCATGTGTCCCTTAGGAGGAAGGGAATCCATGGCCATCACACCTCCTCACTCTTTATGGGTCATTCCTCCGCCACCTGCTGAAATGTGTGTGTTCTTCTCTGTCTCTTTTGACATAAGACCTGTGTGAAATTGACTTTACCTTAGGTACTTAAACTGAATAGAATAGACATGCTTGCTTCCTCATAACCTTTTAAAGGCTAGGTGTTGTTTTATATTAACATACTTCCTGTGTATCTACTTTAAGGACAATTTCCCTTTTTACAACTTGAGTAAAAAGATGGTTCTTTTCCTAACTGAATTAATTTCTATCCTCATGGAATTGGCACCTATCCTAATTTAATTGTTATTTTTTCCACCGTTTCCCTCAATTTTGCCCCTTCTCATTTTCATAAAGTATAATTCACACTTTCAGACTTGCCATTCACAGCAACTCTTAGCTGGCTCTTCAATCAAAGATTGTGACAAATCTTCCTAAGCATATTTTGCTAAGCCGTTCTGCTTTTTGTTACTTGCCAGTACTTACACACTTGGAGAACGCCTTCAGTGGCCAACAACGGTGATTGATTTTGCAGTCACCCAAACCTGCAAGTCAAGGCATCTCACCAACCCCATCAACAACTAATCTTGTAAAAGTAGAGGAGTTAAATAGGGTTGTCACCAAACAACTTCAGTGACTCACCCAGAAAACATGGCATAGCTCGCTGCTTATCTGATGGAATCTCTGACCAAGTTAACATCAACAAAATTGGTAAGTAGTGTCTCTTGACTTTGTGGGAAGAATTTCATATTGAATAAAGACCAGGTACTGTTTAATATCAGCTTTGGAATGGATGACAAGGCCTGTCTCAACGAAGATGACCAGACGTCAAACAAGACATTGAATCAAGATGGCCATAGTGGCGGTGATGTTGGAGTACATGAAGCTGTTCCTATAAACAGAGGAAATACCTAGAATATTTGTCAATATGTTCTTGTATTACTCTTCATATTCCTAACACTTTAAGAAATTACAATGAAGGACATTGACTTCCAAACTGACCAGTGACCTAAGGAGCAAGTAGACTTTTCTTGATATGTTGATGTAAAACGTTTGCCCCAAAGATGTAAATATGTTTGGTTAATGCAGCTTTTATCACCAGATAACAATTAATTTATTTTTTCAGGTATAGTATTGTATCTGTACATTGATCAGCCAAAACATTATGACCATCTGCCTAATATTTTTTAGGTCCCCCTTTTGCCGCCAAAACAGCCTCTGACCTGCAACAATGCTCAGGTAGGTGGTACGTGTCAAAGCAACATCCACATGAATGGCAGGACCCAAGGTTTCCCAGCAGAACATTGCCCAAAGCATCACGCAGCCTCTGCCGGCTTGCCTTCTTCCCATAGTGCATACTGGTGCCATGTGTTCTCCAGGTCAGCAACGCTCATGCACCTGGTCATCCACGTGATGTAAAAGAAAACGTGATTCATCAGACCAGGCCACCTTCTTCCATTGCTCTGTGGTCCAGTTCTGATGCTCATGTGCCCATTGTAGGCGCTTTCGGCAGTGGACAGGGGTCAGCATGGGCACCCTGACTGGTCTGTGGCTACGCAGCTCCATATACAACAAACTGTGATGCACTATGTGATCTGACCCCTTTCTATTAGTACCAGCATTAACCTTTTCAGAAATTTGAGCTACAGTAGCTCGTCTGTTGGATCTGACCACACAGGCCAGCCTTCACTCCCCACGTGCATCAGTGAGCCTTGGCTGCCCATGACCCTGTCGCTGGTTCACCGCTTTTCCTTCCTTGGACCACTTTTGATAGGTACTGACCACTGCAGACCGGGAATGTCCCACAAGGGCTGCAGTTTTGGAGATGCTCTGACCCAGTCATCTACCCATCACAATTTGGCCCTTGTCAAAGTCGCTCAGATCTTTACGCTTGCCCATTTTTCTTGCTTCTAACACATCAACTTTGAGGACAGAATGTTCACTTGCTGCCTAATATATCCCACCCACTGACAGGTGCCATGATAACGAGATTATCAGTGCTATTCACTTCACCTGTCAGTGGTCATAATGTTATGGCTGATTGGTGTATATTAGGTGTACAAACCCTTTTTCAAACAAAAAAATAACTGGCAAATTACCTCATTCTTCATTTTTATTAATTAATATTTTTGCTGGACCGCGTAAGCGGAGGCGGCCTAGAAGAGCGAATGTCTCTTACTGACTGACTGAGTGAGTGACTGACTGACTACCCCTTGTTAAATAGCGTAGTGGTTAGAGACGCGGACTACGGAACGACAGGTCCTGCGTTTGGCTCCCGTAACAGTCAAAACACATTATGCCTAGGATTTGTTAAGGACAAAGACTTCGCTGGCTATAACCTTCAGTATCTATGTTACAGGAAGCCTAAAATAAAACAGTTCTGGTGGATATTAGGATTTGTTCAGGATAGACAAACACTTCGCTGGCTACACGATTCTGTCGTCTCTTCACAAAAGTCAGTTATTGTCACCTATATTGATAGGTACTGTATCAATGTCATTCAGCAATGGCTAATTAGCTGTTAAAACGGCCTGTGGGAAAAGGGGATTTGTTCAGGATAGACAAAAACTTTGTTGGCTACAACCTTCAGTAGCTACGTTATAGGAAGCCTATAATAAAACTGTTTACAGTTATATTGCGACTATTTCTGGTGAATTTTCGAATTATGTATAAGGATTTGTTCAGGATAGACAAAAACCTCACTGGCTACACGATTCTCTCATCTTTTCACTTGACGAAAAAGTCAGTTATCGTCACCTATATTGATAGTTATTGTATCAATGTCATTCACGAATGGCTAATAAGCTGTTAAAACGGCCAGTGGCAAAAGCCATACAGTTCATAGATGCTATTTGTGTTGGAGGTAAACTTAATAAGAAACGTTAGTCAGTTTAACACAATGCTTAATAGTATGTAATGACATATTCAAACTTGAAGTGATGTTAATGCGTGACAAAATGATCTAATGTTGAAACACTATACCAACTCTCAGGAGATGTATAGCTCTGTGGCGTAGTGGTTAAAGACATAGCCTCTTACGTGAGAGACACAGGTTCTTGTTTTCTACTTTTACTGTTTCTGGATATTACATAGGTAACATACTGTAAAGGGATTATTACCCTGGGGGATCCTTAAGTAGTTTGTATCATATTTGAGAGATTTTTAGGTCAGAGAGATTTGTTTCACACATAATTGGCTTGAAGGAGAACGGAAATGGGCTATGCGTACCAAAGAGCACGCTCCAGTTTGTCAAAATGTGTATTAAAGGCCAAGCAAGATCTAAAAAATAGTTTAATAATTTAATTTCACAAGGCCTCCATGTTAAACCAATAATTCAACAAGCCAATTTGTGTGTAGTTGCGGTTGCCCTTGATAGGCCCATTGGATATGTTGATTTCAGGGATGTTCCTATTAGGAGATGTATTGATACAGACATGAGGTGTGAACTTTTTTCCATAATCAAAAAAACTGCAACTCTGGAGGGGCAGTGCTTCCTGCTTTGACGCAGTCTTCAAACTTCCTCTTTTTTGTTAGTTTGTTTTAATCCTCGGAAGCTAGCTAGCTAAATAACTTAATGCTGCTGAAGGGCTTTTTTCAGAAGTGATTTTGCATGGTGAAATTAAGACAGTGGGAGCTGGATATTGTACCTGCATCAGCTGTCTGCTGCCGATATCCTTTAAATAGTATTTTTAGTGTTCTCCAATCACTATTTTGATAGGGTGGTGGTATCTACATTTGCTATGAATGCTGGACCTTATGGTATATTATAAATTGACAAATACAGAGGAAGTCGATATTTCTGGATTCTTCAGTAAAATTCAGATTGTGTTGAGGGTATGTTGTATTTTTATGAGACAACTGTCTAATTTCTAACATTAGTAATTAGGACATTGTGATGTGCATTACGGTGGAATTCTCCTTTAATTTAATAAATCAATCTTGCAAGTCCAAGTAAAGACTGAAGTTTGAGAACTTTAATGGTCATGTAAAATCAGTAGAACTTCATTTTGCAGGATGAAAACAACTAGGTGATTTCCGGGAAACATCCATGAAACAAAGAGGAATCCACATGGCAACTACACATTGATAAACATTTTGCTGTGGAAATTTAAAGGTAACTGCTAGGAAAGTTGTGGGAATTTTTTTTGTAAATGATAAGGCAACACTGAGTAACAGCATGCTAATTTCCTGTTTGAAACGCTAGTTTTCTAAAAACTCCGCTGGCTAAAACTCCGCTGGCTAAAACTCCGCTGGCTAAAACTCCGCTGGCTAAAACTCCGCTGGCTAAAACTTCGCTGGCTGAAAGTCATACTTATGTTTCGTCATTTCCTGGCCCACTTCTCGCTTTTTCAAACTGATGATGTCACCTGAGAAACCTGTGGATAATTTCACCGTTGTTTACTTCCATTTCATAATCTCCCTTACATCTACAGTTGTGCTCATAAGTTTGCATACCCTGACAGAAATTGGGAAATTTTGGCATTGATTTAGAAAATGACTGATCATGCAAAAAATGTATTTTATTTAAGCATAGTGATCATATGAAGTCATCTATTATCACATAGTTGTTTGGCTCCTTTTAAAATCATAATGATAACAGAAATCACCCAAATGGCCCTGAGCAAAAGTTTACATACCCTTGAATGTTTGGCCTTGTTACAGACACACAAGGTGACACACATAGGTGAATGGCAATTAAAGGTGAATTTCCCCCACCTGTGGCTTTTTAAATTGCAATTTGTGTCTGTGTATAAATAGTCAATGAGTTTGTTAGCTCTCACGTTGATGCACTGAGCAGGCTAGATACTGAGCCATGGGGAGCAGAAAAGAACTGTCAAAAAACTTGCGTAACAAGGTAATGCAACTTTATAAAGATGGAAAAGTATATAAAATGATATCCAAAGCCTTGCAAATGCCTGTCAGTACTGTTCAGTCACTTATTAAGAAGTGGAAAATTCAGGGATCTCTTGATACCAAGCTAAGGTCAGGTAGACCAAGAAAGATTTCAGCCAAAACTGCCAGAAGAATTGTTCAGGATACAAAGAAAAACCCACAGGTAACCTCAGGAGAAATACTGGCTGCTCTGGAAAAGGCTGTGTGGTTGTTTCAAGGAGCACAATACGACGATACTTGGTCGAGTTGCCAGAAAGGTCGAGTTACCAGAAAGAAGCCTTTACTGGTCCAATGCCACAAAAAAAGCCTGGTTACAATATGCCCGACAACACCTTGACACGCCTCACAGCTTCTGGCACACTGTAATTTGGAGTGACCAAAATAAAGACCAAAGACCAAAATAGAGCTTTATGGTCACAACCATAAAGCTCTATGTTTGAAGAGGGGTGAACAAGGCCTATAGTGAACAGAATACCATCCCCTCTGTGAAGCATGTTGGTGGCTCACTGATGTTTTGGGGAAGTGTGAGCTCTAAAGACAATCTTGTGAAAATTGATGGCAAGATTAATGCAGCATGTTATCTGAAAATACTGGCAGACAATTTGCATACAAAAGCTGCACATGGGGCGCTCTTGGACTTTCCAGCACGACAATCACCCTAAGCACAAGGCCAAGTTGACCCTCCAGTGGTTACAGCAGAAAAAGGTGAAGGTTGTGGAGTGGCCATCACAGTCTCCTGACCTTAATATCATCGAGCCAATCTGGGGAGATCTCAAATGTGCGGTTCATGCAAGACGACCAAAGACTTTGCATGACCTGGAGGCATTTTGCCAAGACGAATGGGCAGCTATACCACCTGTAAGAATTCAGGGCCTCATAGACAACTATTACAAAAGACATTGATGCTAAAGGGGGCAATACACTGCATTAAGAACTAAGGGTATGCAGACTTTTGAACAGGGGTCAGTTCATTTTTTTCTCTGTTGCCTTGTTTTGTTTTATGATTGTGCCATTCTGTTATGACCTGCAGTTGAATGATGAATCCCATAAGAAATAAAAGACATGTGTTTTGCCTGCTCACTCATTTTTTCTTTACAAATGGTACATATATTACCTGTTCTCCAAGGGTATGCAAACATTTGAGCACAACTGTACCTCTTGCTAAAACTAGCTTTTTAAAACCATTATACTTTACACATAATACAATTAAAAACAGTACATTTAAAACCTAAATCTAAATTATAACAATATGCTTTAGAATATATTAGCATAGCTAAATAGTATTACTCAACCCACTAAAAAAATCTATGGAGTCACTTCAGATATAAAACAAACTGTTTCCCATGTTGTAGCTATCCTAACTAAACATTCTGTAATGCTATTGACTATGAATAGTACATTTACATTACTAGTATTAGCTCACTAACAGAATCTCTCGAACACTGTTGTTTACGCTAGACCCCAAAACAACTTTGTTTCACCTGTTTATACCATCCTAAAGGATAAAAAAAGCCTAATACACAGTCCACTCTCCTGCCCTAATATTAACATTCTAGGCACTGTCCAGGAAGTGAGGGGTCTGTAAAATATCCCCGGAGAACCCCACGCTTCCCATTACTGGAGTATCCCACTCAGAATTTTAAAAAGCAGTCTCTGCAAATTAAAATCTCAAATGGGACACATTTTTTCCCTTACAGCCCGGGGCATCTTGTTGTGGTTCACCAAACCTAAAGCAAGAACAGAGGGAGAATGATTAGAATGAGCATGCTTATATTTACAATACTACCCAATACAACATATCAAACGCTAACAGCAGATTACTGTCATATATCAATCAACTGTGATCTAACATATTATAATGCTGTATCTCTGCCACCCTGAACACAAGTTTGATAACTGAATATACTTTTTATTTAAACTTACTATTACTATTTATACAATTTATTTAACTTAAATTGAAATAGTCAAAAACATTTAAGAATACTTAACAGTAAAGTAAGATAGGTGTTGAATGGTACCGGAAAATTGAATTACTTTCTAACTGTTTAGAAAATATTTACTCTGCAGCCAGCCAAAGTGGGCCAGCTGTCTAAACTCCTGAGTGCTCACCACATCCCTTAAGGTTTTGCAATTTCCCAGGTGGTGAATTGAACATAATGTGGATCAAATTTAGTAAAAATAATTTAAGCACTACCTATCATGTTTGTGTCTAATAAACTGGTTAATATCTGTAGTATAACTCATCTGGAGGCTATAGACTATGAGCACACCGGAGTTGTCCATGGAGACTCTTCAAATAGGTTTATATCTTCTAAAAACACTTGACACCTCTACAGTTTAATTCACAAACATCCTGATTTTTTTCAGAGTAACCGTAAGGCCTCAATTTAGTAAAGATGACATTAATAGTTCCCTAGTGACAATCCCATTATTAATAGTATTTTGTATAGGGTGTTTTTTGGAAAATCGGTGCTGTCCAGCTATTTAAAATGTGAAATCACTAAGGCAATAATTTAGCTCAAAGCAAGTGTAAACCTATAACTACCTACAACTATCATAATGAAACAATGTGTAGCTACAGTACTATAGCTAGCTACGGTTGCTAACTAATGTAGCTACAGTAGCAAGCTTGAAACAGTGGCCAGACAGAAGTATATCTTTTAGCCAGCCAAGTTTTAGCCGGCGGAGTCTTTGGGACTGTAGCTGGATGCCTCTTGAAGGGAATTTGCGTACGACCCAAAGCTTCAAATGTATGGGACCACTTTACCTTTAAGAATCCAACAAAAACAGTTTGTTGCACAATTTGCGAAGCAGAACTCTCATGGCACGGGAGCACATCTGTAATGCATGAGCATTTAAAGAGAGGTCTTGTAGCCATGTTGACAGAAGATGAATAGTGGTCAGCACGGCAAGTTAATATAATACAAATTTGTCATTCATTGTAATTTGTATTCATGGAGTTATGTCTTTAATTGAGCAATAGTTCATCTTGAATGCATGGCTGAATTAACCTCAAGTTTTTGACCAGCAAACCAGTGATCTACTTGAGCACATTGAGTTTGTGTGTTGTTGAGCAGCTCCGGCTAGCTAAGTATTCACAATGTTACTGATTAATTAACCCATTCGTATCAAATTTGGTTAGTTCTATATTTCTCCACAATAGGAAGGGTGAAGCATTTAAATGCATTACAATTTCCATTAACATTTACAGTATCAGTCAAAAGTCTCTCAACCAGCTTCATGATACCCTGGAATGCTTTTCCAACAGTCTTTAAAATGATTGTTATGCTAACTTTAGTTTTTGCACATTTTTATTTTTGCCGGACCGCGTAAGCAGAGCCGGCTAAGAAGAGCGAATGTCTCTTACTGACTGACTGAGTGACTGACTGACTGACTACCCCTTGTTAAATAGCGTAGTGGTTAGAGAAGCGGACTTGTCAACTATAGGTCCCGAGTTCGTATCTCCTCGCAGGCGATGCGTAGTATGCATTATGAATTATTCCGTATAGACGAAATCTTCGCTGGCTAAAACCGTTAGTATCTACATTATGGTAAGCCTGAAATAAAACAGCTTACAGTTATATTGCGACTGTTTCTGGTGGATTTTCGAAGTACGCATCCGTGCATGCGTTTTGGGTCAGGATAGACAAACACATTTGCTGGCTACAACAAACAGTAGTTACGTTATAGTAAGCCTTAACTGAAACTGTATACTGTTATATTGCGACTGTTTCTGGCATGGAAAAGTTCATCTTCAGTCTCGCTAGCAATTGCTCAATTCTTATGATTATTCCTAGGAAGTTAGTAGATACTAGTAAGCCTATTTAACACAATCCTCAATGGAGTCTAGTGACTGCTGAAACCTGTAATGCCGTGGCGTAGTGGTTAACGACAGTGTCTCTCATATGGAAGACCTACGTTCGAATCTATTGAGAGCAACAACATTTATTAATTATTTCTGGTAGATGGTTTATGAGTCTCTCATCTTTTCACTTGATGAAAAAGTTAGTTATCGTCGCCTTTATTGATAGTTATTGTATAAATGTCATTCACGAATGAAAGAAAAAAGTATGTTGTTTTGCCATGAAAGAAAAAATATGTTCCTATACCATGAAATGAAATAGCTTTGGCAGACTTGCTAGCAATTGCTCAAATCTTATGACTATTCCAGTAAGTTAGTAGATACTGGTAAAGCTTATTACTGGCTAATACGCTGTTAAAATGGCCAGTGGCAAACACAATACATAGCCGCTATTTGTGGTAAAGGTAAATTAGTAAGAAACGTTAGTCAGTTTAACTCTATCAATTTCATTCACGAATGGCTAATTAGTGGTTAAGTGGTGTAGTGGTTAACGACACAGCCTTTCACGTGGGTTACCCGGGTTCGAATCTCGAGATGGCAACACTTTCTATTGCTGGCCTGCTGAGCTAGGCTTGCCTGGTTTCTTGTTTACATAACTGCTGCCTACAGTTGTTATAATGAGGGCATTGTAAAAGGATAAGAAAAACACTACATTAAATAAAACACTGAAATTTATTTCTGGAATTAATATATTTTCTCTATTAGATTTATCGAAGTAGTAATCGACATATTAATCGATTATCAAAATAGTTGTGAGTTGCAACCCTAATACATACTCAAGCTTGAATCTGTTTAAGAAGTCAGACTTGTGACGCATGTGACAAGCACTACACACCCACAGATTACAAAGGCAAAACTAGCCACATCGTTCCTACAGGTGCCTGCCTCTAAGACGAGTTCAACACATTCTACAGTATGCTCGCTTCAAGGCTGACAACACTTAGCCATCCAAGAAAGCTCTTGTTGTTCCAACCAGGTGCTCTCTCTCTCTCACAGAGGATGAAGTGAAGAACTAAAAAGAATGAACAGTCACAAAGCTGCCGGTCCAAATGGCACCCCTGGGCAGGTCCTTAGTGTGTGCCACCAGTGGGCCAGCGTCTTTACAGATATCTTCAACCTGTACTTGTCACAGGCTGTAGTTACCACTTGCTTGAAGGACACCCCCATCATCCCGTGCCCAAGAAAACCAATCCCTGTTATCATTAAGTTCATAAAGATCTGCCAGGATCACTGGACCCACTCCAATATGCCTACCGACACAACTGATCCATGGAAGATGCCATTTCCATCGATACATGCCCACAAAACACCTAGAGAAGTGGAACACGTGACAAGTATGGTTAATTGACTAAAGTTTAGCATTCAGAACTGTGAGAATTGGGAATGACAGCTCCTCACTGACTGCTTCAATACAATCTTGATTTATTTTACATTGTTATGTGGGAACCTGCAAGTAAAAATGTTGTTGTGTATTTTGCCTTGTGTATAACCATATAAACTGGCAAAATGTCAAGTTTTTAGGAGCAAGCACAACGAACAATGTGTTCTGCCAGTGAACAGCCTTTCCATACTACTAACAATGTTATGGTTCATTTTAGAGTTTCCCTTTCCAGGAATGTCAACAAGCTATGCGAATATGCATCGTCTCTGTGAGACTCTGTGTTTGGTTCAACCCTGTGAGCGTCCTGCATCAGGACTTCAATCACAGCAAATTAGAGGACAGTGCATAAGGAGTGCCACAGCAGGATTACTGTGACATTCATACTAAGACATTTATATTTGCAGAAAACGGGCGTATTGACTTGGTTGTCCCTATTCCATTCAGCCAATACAGTTGTGCTCAAAAATTTGCCTACCCTTGGAGAATTGGTAATATATGTACCATTTGTAAAGAAAACATGAGTGAGCAGGCAAAACGCATGTCTTTTATTTCTTATAGGATTCACATTCAACTGTAGGTCATAACAGAATGGCACAATCATAAAACAAAACATGGCAACAAAGAAAAAAAAAGAATGAAAATTGTCTGCCGGTATTTTCTGATAACAGGCTGCATTCATCTTGCCATAAATTTTCACAAGATTCCCCGTGCCTTTAGAGCTCACACACCCCCAAAACATCAGTGAGCCACCACCATGCTTCACAGTGGGGTTGGAACAACCACACCGTCTTTTTCCAGAGCAGCCTGTATTTCTCCTGAGGTTACCTGTGGGTTTTTCTTTGTATCCCGAACAATTCTTCTGGCAGTTTTGGCTGAAATCATTCTTGGTCTATCTGACCTTGGCTTGGTATCAATAGATCCCTGAATTTTCCACTTCTTAATAAGTGATTGAACAGTACTGACAGGCATTTGCAAGGCTTTGGATATCTTTTTATATGGTAGGTTCCATTACCTTGTTATGCAGTTATTTTCTGCTCCCCATGGCTCAGTATCTAGCCTGCTCAGTGCATCCATGTGAGAGCTAACAAACTCATTGACTATTTATACACAGACACTAATTCCAATTTAAAAAGCCACAGGTGTGGGAAATTCACCTTTAATTGCCATTTTCACTTGTGTGTTACCTTGTGTGTCTGTAACAAGGCCAAACATTCAAGGGTATGTAAACTTTTGCTCAGGGCCATTTGGGTGATTTCTGTTATCATTATGATTTAAAAAGGAGCCAAACAGCTATGTGATAATAAATGGCTTCATATAATCACTATCTTTAAATAGAATACATTTTTTGCATGATCAGTCATATTTTCAAAATCAGTGCCAAATTTTCACAATTTCTGCCAGGGTAAACTTATGAGCACAACTGTAATATAACTTACATCATGGTCAAATTGCCGGTATTCAGGCTTTATGAATATCAGTAACATAGTTAATTATGACAAAATATAGACAAACTTGATACATGATACATAGGTTTCTGGATGTTCTATGCTTCACTGAGTTTGTTGTTTTTGGCCAGCTATTGTATACAGGAGCCTAACAATTATCACAATGAACTTGCTAGTAAGTGATATTATGGACACTCGTTTACAGAGTTTTTAGCAAAGTTTACCAGGCACTGACCAGGACTGTGTCTGTCCTTTGTAGGATCATTTTCCTTCCTTTATTTGCTTATCTGTCTGAGAGTTTTCCAGGCATATGCGACAGTTATGCCCTTTGAATTTAATATGTTCACCTGTTCCTTCATTATCTACAACAAAAGACACAGAACAATTATAATAGGTTATTACAGTCACTATTGGGGGTATTTCTTATCAAGAACACTTTATGCTTTGGGCCAAGCTTGGCTAAGGCTCTTCCCACTACAGTAGGAGGTTGGCCAGCACATTTCTTTGAGAATTTTTTTTTTGACGTTCCCTCAAATAAGCCCTACATTGAACGTTGTGCTTCTCAAATACTTGCTCAGAAAGCTTAATCACAAATGGGGAATAGTTCACATGGTTAGTTAGTGGCATTTCCTGCTCCATGTTAAACAGTTTTTCTTTTCTTCAATACGTGATATGTTTTACTCGGGAGTGTACGAAGCAAGGCTAATTTCCAAAAACGGAAGCTGAATAACAGGTTTCCCCATGCAGCGAGAACTTCCTGTTGTGGGGCATGCCCCAGAAGCTGGATCGTTCCTCATCATGAAATAAATCTTCGGGAGAAAATCAATCCTTTTTTATAGCCTTTACAATGCTCAACCTTTGCCATCGCTAGATTAAAATCTATAGAAGTAATCAAGGCATGTTTTCCAAATCACCTGAAATCATTCATTTGTGACCTCTTTCATGCTTTCACTTTTTAAAATATGAAGACTTTGGGCTGATGAATATTATGAATAAAGAAACTGTGTATACATTTCTATAGCAGGTTTGAGTTAATCACTGCCTCAACCATTTTTCTTGCAATAATTTAATAATTTAATTTGATTTGGAGTACTGGACAGCCAACTGTCCCATTTGCAACATATCAAGCTAGCTGTGAAGTTAGCTGATGCTATGTTCTTAACACTGTTATGGACACCCCTTCAAAATTCACTACACATCAAACTGCCCAACAGCTGAAGTTTGACCAGTGTCAACATGCTGCTGCTGACTGTATTGCTTCTTTCACTGTCTGACCGTCCTACATAGGGGGCGATCCAGTGATCCTGAATCCTGATGTGACCTCCCTCCTTGACAACATTCTGACCATTTGAGCTATACTGAATGTACTAATTGGATATTGGCAACATATCAACCTAGGAGCTTTTACTTAGAGTACGTTCTTAACTCCAATACATGATAGCACCCAATGCATATTAGGGGATGTATACCAGAGATATTGGCTACAATATAAACTGACAGGTTCAAATGCTGATTGGCTGAAAGTACCACGGGTATGACATCACATAACGCTTTACTGTTCTGTGTTGGTAACCGGTTTCTAATAGCAATTAGATTAGATTCAACTTTATTGTCATTGAACAGTACAAGTACAGTACAACGAAATGCAGTTAGCATCTAACCAGAAGTGCAAATAGAGGGCAGAAAATGTACAAGTATTAAGTATATGTCTATTACAAGTGGGATAATCGTTGTGCGGGTACAGATGGCAATTCTGAATGTGCAAGGAGTAAAGTAGCATGTGCAACCGGGATGCAGAGATAGTAGCAATGAGGTCCCTGAGGTAGACATGCGAATGTAACGACTGTAAAAATGCAAGCATGATGGCAATTCTAAATGTGCAAAGAGGCAAATTGAATGTGCAAGGTGCATGTGCAACTGAAATGCAGGGATAACAGCAGTGAGGTTCTCGAGTTAGACACATACCTGTAACAACTGAAAACTTTCATTATCAGACTTTGCAAGGCAGTGTTAGAGTAGTACAAAGGGAGTTGTGCCACAGGGTCCCCAGGAGGCAGGGGAGAGGGGGTATGGTTAGTGGTGGGTCACAGTGATGAGTGCAGCAGGGTTACAGTAGATGGGAAGAAACTGTTCCTGAGCCTGCTGGTGCAAAAAGGTATTTCTGGAGTTTGCATTATATTGCTAATGCACCACAGCTATGTAGCTATGTATCCAGTCGCTCCATGATGTGTTTTGTGCTTAAGAACAGCTCATTTCTGTGGTATGTTAGTCATGTATCCCAACCTCTCGTGCATTCTTGCATAAGGCAGAATGAAGGCAGTTAATATGATTGATGGACTCAATACAGCTTGCATTTGAAATAGGCTGAATGCTCAGAGGACTTGAGCAGGGTTAGTGCTTTTCCTTAATCTTAACCCAAAGCTTAACCATTTTAAATCTAAACTTCATGGATTGACATCAAGATTTAGACAGAAGCTCCGCCCTCTCAATAAGTCAACCAATTACATTATTTTCTTACTTCAGGACAAATCTTCCTCTCCATGTAGTTAGAAGTCAAAAGCTAAGATAATAATATGAATTTTGGAACACAGCATTTGTTTGACGTGGCCAAATGAAGAAAGTAAGCAATAATGACTAATCAAACTGATTCAAACCATTGTTCCAAATGTGCGTCTGCTTAAAGCTGTTTCTGCTTTTGTAGTTGGACTGACTAATCATTTATAATATTTGTTTTTTATTTTCCTCCCTCTTTCTCTCTTTTGATCTTCATCAGAAATGGAAGAAGAGTTGGTTTGTCCTCTATCCAGCCAGTCAGAATGGCATCGCACGACTAGAGTTCTATGACTATTCTGGGGGCGGGGCCAGCGACAAGCCCAATACCAAGAAACTGGACAAAAAGGTAGGTTCATATGCCTCGTTCATATCCCTCCTTTTCTGTCGGACACCAGGGACCACATTGGAAATAAGTTTATCTTTAATACTTTAATGTGTCGCATTCTGTGATTCTAAAAAAAAATCTTCCTCCTCAGACCATCTGTGTCAGTCTTCTGTCTCCGCCCCTACTGAAGCTTGTCCCAAAGACAAAATGAATTGACTCATCTCCTCCCATATACCTCCTCATCTTCCTTTTTTCAGATTATCCGTCTATCAGAGTGCATCTCTATACTCCCGTCCATGACGGAAGCATGTCCCAAAGACAACATGTCTGCCTTCTGTGTAGAGACCAATGACAAGACACATGTGTTTTCTGCAGAGAAGAGCATCAGTACAGAGTGGGTGGAAAAGATGTGTGAGATCGCCTTTGGGGTAAGACATGCTGTTTGCATGTTATCGTGTGTTTGTCTGTCAGCACCTACGCTGATGTCCTTTCCTTCTAGTCTTCTGTTTTCATTGTGTTTCCAGTGGTGTATAATGTAGGATGGATATTGGTTACAAATAACTAAGTCCAAATGGGAAGATAAGATCTTTAGAAAGTGTGGGAGTTAAGATTCTCACACGTTGTGTTTCTTTATATGCTTTTCTCTGTTTCTGTAAGTTTATAAAAAGTAGGATTTGAGTCTAAATTATTGCAATAACTGAAGCAGTTAACCTTTAATCCCCTCTCCCTTTCGCTTTCTCCCTCTCTCACTGTTTCTTCATCTCTCTTTCAGGGGGGTAGCGGAAGTCATACTAGTTTGCCTGATTCCAATGGGGGACAGACAGATATGCAGATGGCTGAGAATCTCATCTATTATAGCAGAGAAGAGGGTAACGTTTTTTAACAGTCCCTCATTTTCACACACCCTGAGAGTCTGTTTACACTCATATTTACTGTGCAGTCAGCTACAGAGGGTAGGGTACAAAAGCTATGTATTTGGTGGTTGAAGGGATATAACAGACGTTGAATTTGACCTTTGTACAGCGTCTGTTGTTTTGAGGAGGCAACACAGTATAACCTTTTGTTTAAAAGGTCACAGTGAAGATGCATTAAAAACCACAAACCCCAAGCTAGACCAGAATTGTTTTTATCTAGCTGTCTCAGATCAACCCTTTCCCCTTTAAATTGGTACATTGTGTGAGAATAGTACTGAGGCTAGTCTTGTACACTCAAATCTCCTGTTTTCTCCGTCCTTGTTCAGAAGGTTGGTGATTCTGTTCCTAACCCCTCTCCTCTATCTCCTCCTACAGTGAGTGAGTTTTGGGTGACTGTGCAGCGGACTGATGCCTCCGAGCGCTGTGGTCTATCGGGGACCTACTGGCTGAAAGCTGACAAAGAAAGTCTCATACTGAAAACGTCAAAGAACAAGGCGAACGTACTGGTGTGGCCCTACAAACTACTGAGGAGATACGGACGAGATAAAGTGGGTTCATACACACATGCACACAAGACTCTGACATACGTCAACCATACATTCTTAGCTAATGTTCCTATGTAGTGCAGACGGCTATCTGTCTGTGGTCACCTTTAAGATGTCACATTGTGTGTATATTTAAGCAATATGGGTTGAGAGGGTGTGGTATATGGCCAAT
Source organism: Esox masquinongy (assembly GCA_016801175.1). Lineage (NCBI taxonomy): Eukaryota > Metazoa > Chordata > Actinopteri > Esociformes > Esocidae > Esox > Esox masquinongy. The sequence continues at coordinate 86,799 of JACXGI010000765.1, read as the reverse complement.
ATACCATGGTTAAGAGCTGTTGTTAGGCACGATGCATCCTGTATAATATTTTATATACACTACCATGGCCAGCACCGTGGCCAGCATCATGGTGTCGCCTTCAGGATGTTTCTTGGCAATTTCTCACATGGAATAGCCTTGATTTCTTAGAACAAGAATAGACTGATGAATTTCTGAAGAAAGAAATGTTTCTGGACATTTTGAGCCTGTAATCGAACTCATAATTGCTTATGCTCTAGATACTCAACTGGTCTAAAGAAGGCCAATTTTATTGCTTCCTTAAGCAGCACAACAATTTTGAACTGTTCTAACACGTTTCAAAAGGGTTTTCTAATAATCACAATTGTGATAAACTTGGATTACCAAACAAGATGTGCCATTGAAAATAAGGACTGATGGTTGCTCATAATGGGCCTCTGTACGCCTATGTAGGTATCAGCCGTTTCTGGCTACAATAGTCTTTTACAACACTGACAGTGTCTACACTTTTGAAAAACAAGGGCATTTCTAATTGACCCCAAGATTTGGTATGTTAGTGTATATATTTCCAATAGCTTCCCAATAGGAGTTTACAAAAGTGACATGTTGGTTAACCATTTTACAAGCAGAACAGCATGGCCATGAGGAAAATCTTTTCCTTAAGAAGTGTTGAAAACAGAAAGACAGACTTTGAAACCTAGAAGTTAGCAAGACAGCAAAGCCAGGTAAAATATAATAAAATACAGCTAGATAAGGCTTAAAGAATAATGAACATAACATTACTCACTCATTGTAAAGTCAACATCAGTGTTAGCTATCCTGTTAGTGCTTTTTAAAACAAAAATTCACATACATCACTTGATTGCGAGACTTGTATTCTACCAAAAGTAGAATACAGTGTCTAGAATGTAAATAATGTTGTATAACATTGCTGTGTTTGTTTCTTCGTTATTCTCTTGCAGGTAATGTTTTCATTTGAGGCTGGCCGGCGCTGTGAGTCTGGTCCGGGGAACTTCACATTTGAGACAAAGCAAGGCAATGAAATCTTTGTGATTGTTGAGCAAGCTATCCAATCGCAAAAGGTCCTTGCTGAGGAGCGCCACCTCAGCAACCAAATGAACAGCCTTGAATTTGAACCCAGTCCTCCGCTCACGCAAGTACGCACCAGTGGTGGCTTGTTAGCTGACAGCAATAGTAGTAATCGGGATCCAGATGGCGATTCCAGTTCCGGAGGGAGTAAGCCTGGATCAGCTGATGGTGTGTTCTGGAGGAAAGAGGGAGATGGAGGAAAGAGCCAGGTTCAGAACCTTAAAGGGAGGAGTTTGCCAGAGCCACCGCCATTGGTGATAGGAGTGGGGGGAACACCCCCGCGCTCGCCAATGTCTAGAGGTTTGTCTTTCGTCATGTTTAGTGCACTTTTATAGTCTTGCTCATTTTAATGTAACCTGGTTGTTCAGAAAACTAGGGCTACCTCTGGTGTGCATGTACTGTTGCAGTGTGGGTTAGAATCTGGCAAACAGCTCTTTCAGCAAAAACTCTCTCTAACGTTTCTCAACCACTTTCTTATCTAATAAAGCACAAAATGCCTGAAAATACATAAAAACAAATTGTTGTATTTGTACTGTAGATTTCAGGTTTTAAGTACTTTCATTGTTTTATGTTTTTTGGTCCCATCTAGGGTGAATAGTATTAAACATTTATTTTTTGTCTTACCTCAGGTAAAGGAGTAGGGGCGCTCATGTCTCAAGAAGAACTAGGGAGCGTGTACTCTGAACCGGCAGACTGCATTCGCGCCCCATCTCTTTCTCCTGGTGACAACCTCTACTCCGACCCTGTGGACACCCTAAAATCCCCTTCCCCAAATGCCCCGATTCCCGTCCCTCGAATCCGCCCCGTCAATGATGAGGGAGGCGTTACTGGAGTTGGGGGTCGTAACCAAAGCAATAGCCAGCCCGAGCCTCTCTATTCAGACCTTTATGATCGCGTCACTTTGGATTTGATAACGAGGGTGGGTGCTGTGGGGCTGGAGGGAGGTGGAGGGAAAATACACTTGCAAGGGGGGCAGGCAGAAGCAACAGCAACATCATCGACAACACGCATTAATATGGAACACATCTATGATGAGCCAGAGGGCAGAGAAAGAGTTTTTTTGGGAACAGGTTTGGGAGTGGCACCAGTCTATGACAAGGCTCAAACAGACCCCCAGAGGAGAACCAAAGGAAGCGATGCAAAAGACCCTCCTCCACAGCCCCACGAGGGGCTTAACAAATTGGCTACTGACAGCTACGTGGTCCCATCCTATGGAAAACAACCCCAAATGCAACTTCCGTTCCATAGAGGACCAGGTGGTGTCAAGTGGCCCCCCAAGCCAGCCCCTAAGCCCAATGTGGCTGCTCTTCCTCGGAAGGAACCTGTGCCTCTGCCTCTGGGAAAGACCGGGCCTGGAGGTCCAAATAACTTTAACAATAATAACAGCAGTGGAGGGGAATACAAGGCTGGGGGAGGAGAGGAAGGCAGCGGGAGAGGGAGGAACTCTGAGCTCTACAGTAAAGTGTCTCGATATAAGACCCCATCCAATGCCTGGTACACGCACACCGGCTTGCGATCCCCTGATATTATCTATGACAACTTGGGAGACATTTAAGATAAGACCCCTAGATGCTGATCCAGAGTTAGTTTAGCATTTTTCTCACTAATGCTCTGGATTGGGTGGGTAGGGCTGATCCTAGATCTGTAGATAGGGCTAAAATTAACCCTGGAATATGACTAAAAACATGGTTCCCTCCAAACAAACTGGATTTTAATTCTCATGTTAGGACAAAATAGGGGGTTGAGGACCTTTCCACAGGGGAGACCCATCCGTCAAAGACGGTTGCTTGAACTTGATCTTCTTCTGTTGCATCTTGGAACATGTAGTTCAGGGAAAACACAGACCACCATTGATAAAGCTAGCAAATATGGACATGGAATGTGTGCATGTGTATTTAGAAAGTTAGCCAACGAAACCTCAGTGAGGTTGATCATACAGTGACTGTGTGTCCCATTTGGCACCTTTTTCCCTCATCCACTACTTCTGAAAGGAACCCTGTGGATCCTAGAGAGAAAAGAGCAGCGTTTATGATGCACTCTCAGAAGTTGGATAACTGCTGGAAATACTTGTGTGGCTTGCAGTAAGTGGAGTGAACTGCATTCTCAGTGGGAGAATTGATTAGCTGTGTTGACTATGCACTTAAAGGAATGCCTATAACATGTTTTTGCACTGCTTTGTGAACTGTTCTATGATGTAATGCTCAATGCTCTTAATATCTAGCTTTCAAAGAAACATTTAAGAGCAAATACTGTTTTGACGGTCCTGTCTAAACTATGAGACTCAACTGTTGGAGATGGGGATTTGTGAAAGTAGCACACAATAGAGATTTACATGCACACAGAATTGTTTGTACATGTCCCAAATGGGCACCCTATTTCCTAGGTAGTTGTGCCTTGTACGAAAGTAGTGCCCTACATAGTAATTAGGATGCCATTTGGGATATACAGTTTGTTATTGTAGAGACCTCCAGTTAACTTTACAAACTAATATTTTGCATTTTGTGTGTGTTTTTGTATGTCAAAACAGCTGCGCTGTGTTGTAAATATGGTAATGATATTAATAAACATTTGAGAAAAATCACTTTAGTTAATGTTTTCCATTCAGGGCTCCTTTCAATCTATATTATCAAACTTTTGAGCTAATGGGCAATATACATTTAAAAGTCATTTTTTAATTGAGCTGTCATTCAGCACTTACCATGAATGCAGTCACCAAATGGGGAAACATCCAAAAAACAAAAAAAAGATAGTGTGTGTGTGTGTGTGTGTATATATATATATATATCTATCTCTCTATCTATCTATCTCACAAAAGTGAGTACACCCCTCACATTTTTGTAAATATTTGATTATATCTTTTCATGTGACAACACTGAAGAAATGATACTTTGCTACAATGTCAAGTAGTGAGTGTACAGCTTGTATAACAGTGTAAATTTGCTGTCCCCTCAAAATAACACAACACACAGCCATTAATGTCTAAACCGCTGGCAACAAAAGTGAGTACACCCCAAAGTGAAAATGTCCAAACTGGGCCCAAAGTGTCAATATTTTGTGTGGCCACCATTATTTTCCAGCACTGCCTTAACCCTCTTGGGCATGGAGTTCACCAGAGCTTCACAGGTTGCCACTGGACTCCTCTTCCACTCCTCCAAGACGTCACGGAGCTGGTGGATGTTAGAGACCTTGCGCTTCTCCACCTTCCATTTGAGGATGCCCCACAGATGCTCAATAGTGTTTAGGTCTGGAGACATGCTTGGCCAGTCCATCACCTTTACCCTCAGCTTCTTTAGCAAGGCAGTGGTCGTCTTGGAGGTGTGTTTGGGGTCGTTATCATGTTGGAATAGTGCCCTGTGGCCCAGTCTCTGAAGGGAGGGGATCATGCTCTGCTTCAGTATGTCACAGTACATGTTGGCATTCATGGTTCCCTCAATGAACTGTAGCTCCCCAGTGCCGGCAGCACTCATGCAGCCCCAAACCATGACACTCCCACCACCATGCTTGACTGTAAGCAAGACACACTTGTCTTTGTACTCCTCACCTGGTTGCCGCCACACACGCTTGACACCATCTGAACCAAATAAGTTTATCTTGGTCTCATCAGACCACAGGACATGGTTCCAGTAATCCATGTCCGTCGTCTGCTTGTCTTCAGCAAACTGTTTGCGGGCTTCCTTGTGCATCATCTTTAGAAGAGGCTTCCTTCTGGGACGACAGCCATGTAGACCAATTTGATGCAATGTGCGGCGTATGGTCTGAGCCCTGACAGGCTGACCCCCCACCCCTTCAACCTCTGCAGCAATGCTGGCAGCAATCATACGTCTCTTTCCCAAAGACAGCCTCTGGATATGACACTGAGCACGTGCACTCAATTTCTTTGGTCGACCATGGCGAGGCCATGTTCTGAGTGGAACCTGTCCTGTTAAACCGCTATATGGTCTTGGCCACTGTGCTGCAGCTCAGTTTCAGGGTCCTGGCAATCATCTTATAGCCTAGGCCATCTTTATGTAGAACAACATAATTTTTATTCAGATCCTTAGAGAGTTCTTTGCCATGAGTGGCCATGTTGAACTTCCAGTGACCTGTATGAGGGAGTGTGAGAGCGATAACACCAAATTTAACACACCTGCTCCCCATTCACACCTGAGACCTTGTAACACTAACAAGTCACATGACACCGGGGAGGGAAAATGGCTAATTGGGCCCAAATTGGACATTTTCACTTAGGGGTGTACTCACTTTTATTGCCAGCTGTTTAGACATTAATGGCTGTGTGTTGAGTTATTTTGAGGGGACAGCAAATTTACAGTTATACAAGCTGTACACTCACTACCTTACATTGCTACTTTACATTGTAGCAAAGTGTCATTTCTTCAGTGTTGTCACATGAAAAGATATAATCAAATATTTGCAAAAGTGTGAGGGGTGTACTCACTTTTTTGAGATGCTGTATATATTTTGCACCTTGGCGATGAAGTTCGGTGATGCAGACCAACAGGTACTCTTCATCTTTTCCATAAAGACCAAAATACTGTTAAACAGTTACGAATTGCATTACACATTACTGGTCTGAAGAAGAAAATAAAACATGTAGACTATCCCTGTAGAATGGTTCAAGTAGTCTCAAGGGGACAATATTTCACTGTCCATCGAAGGGACGAGTGGTTTCCAAGCAAACTACAGTACAGTAAGAAAGAAAAACAGTGGTCTGGTGATTTATTTATTTTTTTGTCTGTTCCCCCTTCCAAAACACTGTATGTTTGCAACTGCCCATTGAAGGACAGAAGAGCAATAGCATGGACAGATCTGGGATTTGGAAAGATGGAAGGTGGAGGGGTATCTAAAAAACACCCAAAGCTAAAACAGGGAAAGAGAAGAAATAGAGAGAAAAAAGTTATGAAAGAAACAAGAACCGAGCGAGAGAAATTGAATGTTTTTTCGCTAAAAGATGGTGGAAAGAGTGAAAGAAGGGAGAAGAAAGGGGTGGGGGAAAACAGAGTGAGAGAGACAGAGACAGGAAAAGGCCTAGAACAGTGTGTGCCTGCTACCACAGCCAACCAGACACTTTGTTAATTTAGCCAGTATTCATCCACATACCAAATGACTTATTTTTTTCTCTTTCTTTTTTATACCCTTTTCTGAGAAGTCTTGGTTGAGATTCAGAACTGTCAGAGCTAAGGCTGGCGTCCCTGGACCGTTGCTAATGGCAACCAAACAACAGAACTCCACAATGAAAAGAAAGGAAGGAATCCTTTAGGTCAATTTCATGGCCCATGGTACCAGTTAGTCGTTAGGAACTGACTAAAAACACCAACAAAAAAACAACACAGGTCTGCTAAAAATATTATGCCATCATTGTTATTAACTGTTAGATCACGTTAAAAGTTAACACTTATGCTGCTGATTCACACACAAATAATTATTATTTAATGAACATTATGTATCAGCATAGCTTCAGCACTTTCTTTTATGTATTGTGTGTGTGTGTGTGTGTGTGTGTGTGCGTGCGCGCGTGCGCTTGCGTGCGCGCTTGCGTGCGTGCGTACTATCTGCTGCCTATCAGCGGTTTAATACAATGCTTTTGGAAATTATTCAGACCCTATCACCTCTTCAACATTTTGTCATGCATTTTGTAATTACTTATTGTCTTATGTCTTATTCTAAAATTAAATATATTTTTTCCTCATCTATCCATGATGACCAAACAGGTTATTAGAAATGTTAGCAATTTTATACAAAAAAAACTGAATGATCAAATTTACATACATTTTCAGAGCCCTTACTCAGTATGTTGAACTAGTCTCCCAGTCCCACTAAAAAAATCCCCACAGCATGATACTGCCACCACCATGTTTCACCCTAGAGATGGTATTGGCCAGGTGATTAGCAGTGCATGTTTTCCTCCAGATGTGACACTTGGCATTCAGGCCAAAGAGTTCAGTCTTGCTTTCATCAGATCAAAGAATCTTGATACTCATGATCTTAGTCCTTTAGGTGCCTTTTGGCAAATTCCAAATGGGCTATCATTTGTCTTTTACTGAGGAGTGTCTTTCGACTGGCCAGACAACCATAAAAGCCTGGTGGGATTCTGGAAAGTTCTCCCATCTCCACATAGGAACTCTGGAGCTCTGTCAGAATGACAATCAGGTTCTTGGTCACCTGCTTGACCAAGGACCCTCTCCCCTGATTGCTGAATTTAGCAGATCGGCCAGCTCTAGGAAGAATGTTGGTGGTTCCAAACTTCTTATGTTTAAGAAAGATACAGAGACCATTGTTCTTGAGGACCTTCAATGCTGCAGAAATATTTTGGTACCCTTTGATAGAATATGGGCATGAGAAACTTAACACAACACATATGTGCTGACTAACTCTGAACAAAGGACAATAGATGGGACGTGGTGTTGGGCCCGTTATTGATGAGCCCCACACACCCTACCCACACATCCTGTCCATACCTCCTGATAGGAGTTTTCCATGTGACTGTCACAGACTCTATGAATAGACCCATGGACCATAGGTTGGAACGTACCATTGTGAGGAAGCCTGTCTTTACCTGATGATACACATGCATTTTAGTTCTATTCTCTTGTTAGTGGAGTGGTACTACGTTATCTTGTGCTATATGAGTTACCGTATCACAAACAGTTGGTATCCACTATTGAGGGGCCCCACACAACGTGATAAGTGTGTGGAACCAGGAACTCAAGAGGGAACACTACCAGGCCATGTAAGGTTAGGATATAGAATACATGTATGTGATTGGAAGACAGCCAGATATTGAAGGGGATGTGCTGGAGGATAATGGACTGTGTAATGGTTGGCTATGACTACTGACCGCCTCCTATGTGTCCTGGCATAAAAGACTGTGTTAACTTTGTAATTATTGGAGAACATGTAAGAACTATGGAAGATCAACATCTTGGACTCATGCTAAATAAAGATTCTCCCCTGACTACCGGTTGCATTAATTTTGTTCATGGATCAAAAATGGACAGAATCTAACACCTTCTCCAGTTCACCTTCTCCAGTGCTATCAGACACAATCCTGTCTGATAGCTCTACAGACAATTGTGTAGACCTTATTGCTTCATTTTTGCTCTGACATGTACTGTCAACAGTGGCACCTTACATAGACAGATGTGTGCCTTTCCAAATCATGTCCAATCAGAAGATTTTTCCAGAGGTGGACTCCAATGAAGAAAATATCTAGGGTGATCAATAAAAACAGGATACATCTGAGCATAATTTCTAGTGTAATAGCAAAATGTCTGAATACTTTAATGTGATATTTCTGTTTTTATTTTTTTATAAATAATAAAAAAAATCTAAAAACCTGTTTTGCTTTGCTGTTATGTGGTATTTTGTGTTGATTGATGAGGCCTGAATACTTTCTGAATGCACTGTATATTGAATGGGGAAGTACCTTTATGTTCCTCTCTCCCTTGACCTTTATACCATCTGATATACAGACAAGCTGCCATATGAATTTAACACCTTTGCGTGCGTGTGGATGACTGTGTGTGTGAGAGAGGGAGTGCAAGATTGGCTATATTTTGCAGCCCCATTCTGATTACTTAATGGGGTAATGTGCCAAAACCGCACATTCTTAAGATATACATAGATAAATAATGCAAATACAGTACATAACATTATAAAGAAGAATTCTTCTTGACAACTCAAGAATTATTGGCACCCTTGATGAAATTTAGCAAAAGTGAATGCAAGAAATGAACGACAAACAATCAGTCATATTTTTTGGCTCGAATATACGGGGAGCCATGTACTTCCATTTCAACATAATTTCTCAAACACAAAACATGTTAAGTAGTATGATTTTTTTCTGCATAACACACTACTGTTCAAAAGTTTGGAGTCACTTAGAAATGTCCTTGTATATGAAAGAAAAGCAAATTTTTTGTCCATTGAAATAACATCAAATTGATCAGACACAGTGTACAGTCGTGGTCAAAAGTTTTGAGAATGACACAAATATTAATTTTCACAAAGTCTGCTGCCTTAGTTTAAATGATGGCAATTTGCATATATTCCAGAATGTTATGAAGAGTGTTCAGATGAATTGCAATTAATTGCAAAGTCCCTCTTTGCCATGAAAATGAACTTAATCCCAAAAAAACATTTCCACTGCATTTCCGCCCTGCCACAAAAGGACCAGCTGACATCATGTCAGTGATTCTCTCGTTAACACAGGTGAGAGTGTTGACGAGGACAAGGCTGGAGATCACTCTGTCATGCTGATTGAGTTAGAATAACAGACTGGAAGCTTTAAAAGGAGGGTGGTGCTTGGAATCATGGTTTTTCCTTGTTAACCATGGTTACCTGCAAGGAAACACGTGCCGTCATCATTGCTTTGCACAAAAAGGGCTTCACAGGCAAGGATATTGCTGCTAGTAAGATTGGACCAAAATCAACCATTTATCAGATCATCAAGAACTTCAAGGAGAGAGGTTCAATTGTTGTGAAGAAGGCTTCAGGGCACCCAAGAAATTCCAGCAAGCACCAGAACCATCTCCTAAAGTTGATTCAGCTGCGGGATCGGGGCACCACCAGTGCAGAGCTTGCTCAGGAATGGCAGCAGGCAGGTGTGAGTGCATCTGCACGCACAGTGAGGCGAAGACTTTTGAAGGATGACCTGGTGTCAAGAAGGGTAGCAATGAAGCCACTTCTCTCCAGGAAAAACATCAGGGACAGACTGATATTCTGCAAAAGGTACAGTGATTGGACTGCTGAGGACTGGGGTAAAGTAATTTCCTCTGATGAATCCCCTTTCCGATTGTTTGGGGCATTCAGATAAAAGCTTGTCCAGAGAAGACGTGGTGAGCGCTACCATCAGTCCTGTGTCATGCCAACAGCAAAGCATCCTGAAACCATTCATGTGTGGGGTTTCAGCCAAGGGAGTGGGCTCACTCACAAATGTGCCTAAGAACACAGCCATGAATAAAGAATGTTACCAACACATCCTCTAAGAACAACATCTCCCAACCATCCAAGAACAGTTTGGCGACAAACAATTCTTTTCCAGCATGATGGAGGACCTTGCCATAAGGCAAAAGTGATAACTAAGTGGCTCGGGGAACAAAACATCGAAATTTTGGGTCCATGGCCAGGAAACTCCCCAGACCTTAATCCCATTGAGAACTTGTGGTCAATCCTCAAGAGCCGGGTGGACAAACAAAAACCCACAAATTCTGGCAAACTCCAAGCATTGATTATGCAAGAATGGGCTGCCATCAGTCAGGATGTGGCCCAGAAGTTAATTGACAGCATGCCAGGGCGGATTGCAGAGGTCTTGAAAAAGAAGGATCAACACTGCAAATATTGACTCTTTGCATAAACTTTATGTAATTGTCAATAAAAGCCTTTGACACTTATGAAATGCTTGTAATTATACATCAGTATACCATAGAAACATCTGACAAAAATATCTAAAGACACAGAAGCAGCAGACTTTGTGAAAATTAATATTTGTGTCATTCTCAAAACTTTCGACCACAACTGTAGACATTGTTTATGTTGTAAATAACTATTGTAGTTAGAAATTTAATGGAATATTTACATAGGCTATTCATTCTTAATGGGATATTTACATAGGCTATAGAGGCCCATTATCAGCAGCCATCAGTCCTGTGTTCAAAGGGTACGTTGTGTTTTCGAATCCAAGTTTATCAATTTAAAAGGCTATGTGGTCAATTGTTAGCACAGCTGAAAACTGTTGTGCTGATTAAAGAAGCAATAAAACTGTCTTTAGACTAGTTGAGTATCTGAAGCATCAGCAATTGTGGGTTTGATTAAAAGCTCAAAATGGCCAGAAACAAAGAACTTTCTTCTGAAAGTCGTCAGTCTATTCTTATTCTGAGAAATTAAGGCTATTCTATGTGAAAAATTGAAACTGAAGATATTGTACAATGCGGTGTACTACTCTCTTCACAAAATGGTGTACAACTGAGCAAGAGGACAAATACATTAGGTTGTCTAGTTTGAGAAGCAGATGCCTCACAGGTCCTCAACTGGCAGTTTCATCAAACAGTACCCGCAAAACACCTGTCTCAATATAAGCAGCGAAGAGTCAACTCTGGGATGCCAGCCCTTTTTTCCTATCTTCCTCTGTCCAGTGTCTGTTTTTTTGCCTTAATCTTTTTATTGGCCAGTCTGAGATATGGTTTTTCTTTGCAACTGCCTAGAAGGCCAGCATCCCGGAGTCGCCTCTTCACCTCAAACCTATGACAATCAAAGATCTTGCAATGTGCTGCATGGAGGAGTAGTCCCTCCGTAAGTGTGTGCCGACCATTATCTGACTTCACAAGAAAAGGCTAAATGTTGTTATCCACTCCTGGGGAGGCTTCATGAAATATTGATAGTTAGGGAGAAACCTCAGCGGAGCCGGCCTAGAAGTGCAAATGTCGCTCGCTCCCTCGCTCGTTGGCTGACACTTGTTAAATAGCGTAGTGGTTAGAGACATGGACTACGGAACAACAGGTCCCGCGTTTGACTCCTGTCACAGTCAAAAGGTGTACATAGCTACAACATAACTACATAATAGGAAGTGTTCAGGATAGACAAACACTTCGCTGGCTACAGGATTCTCTCGTCTTTTCACTTGACGAAAAAGTCAGTTATCATCACCTATATTGATAGATACTCATTAGCTGTTAAAACGGCCAGTGGCAAAAGAGGATTTGTTCAGGACAGACAAAAACTTCGCTGGCTACAACCTTCAGTAGCTGCGTTATAGTAAGCCTAAAATGAAACTGTTTACTGTTATATTGCAACTATTTCTGGTGGATTTTCGAATTATGTTTAAGGATTTGTTAAGGATAGACAAAAACTTTGCTGACTACACGATTCTCTCGTCTTTTCACTTGACAAAAAAGTCAGTTATTGTCACCTATATTGATACAGTAGTTATTGTATCAATGTCATTCACGAATGGCTAATAAGCTGTTAAAATTGCCAGTGGCAAAAGCCGTACAGTTCATAGATGCAATTTGTGGTGGAGGGAAACTTAAGAAACGTTACTCAGTTTAACAAAATGGATAATGGTGTCTAACGAAATATTCAAACTTGGTGTGATGTTAATTCGTGACAAAATTATATAATGTCAAGAGGCTATACCGACAACCAGCAAATGTATAGCTCTGTAGCGTAGTGGATAAAGACACAGCCTTTCATGTGGCGACCCGGGGCAGAATCTCGGGAAGGCAACAATGATCAACGCTTTTTATTTCGGGCCGGCTGAACTAGGCTTGCCTGGTTTCTTGTTTGTATTAACCTATGCTCAATTTAATTAAGTGTTCAAATAGTTCTTGAGTTGACTATATGTTGTGGCATTGTTCTGTAACTTTAATTTTATCACCCTCTTTATATTAGCCTCTCCGACGCGTTTGTCACCTGTATGTCTGTCTTACTGTGCCCTAACATGTCTGTGACTTGCTCTTTGCTGCTGTATTTTGCAGCAGTTCTCTACCTCCCACTTGTCAGCCATAATCTCACTCAAAAAGAGGAGCCACTTATATATTTTCCATCTATTTATGAGGCCTGAATGAGTACACTATAGGGGGAAATATTGGAAATTTGATGAAATTTGAAAACGCACACTTGTTAGAAGAAGCATTATCTGTCTTTTGTTATGGTTTCCATCAGCAGTGGAAACCATAACAAAACTCTCCCTCCTTGTACCATTTAACATTTAGTTTGTACAAACATTGGAGTAAAACATGCTTATATTTTGGCCTCTGATGGGCACATTCATGTGGCAACAAATGGATGTTGCAAAGGAAGACTGCTCCAATAACTCTTTTATTGGAAGATATATTTTGACTAACAGTAAATGTGGTAAATCAATATTGCCTATGAATTTGAATGGATTTGAGACATCGAGAGTAGAGCTGTCTTGTTGACCCAGGGTAATAGCACCACGTTAGCTTCCTATGTGTGTTCGGTTCCAGTCTTCTTCTCTAAATCTGTACAGCAAAAAAAATCCCCTCCCTTATTGTTTTTTCTTGTGATTGTCCTCCCCGACACACACACACACACACACACACACACACACACACACACACACACACACACACACACACACACTAACCTGAAACAGGAACTGTTGTAAAAATAGGAAGTCCAGTAAAAACGATACAAGGTCCCTCTGAACTAACATGGCTCTCTGTGCTTCAGCTCATTTGTGTCCAAACACTGTAATGTTAAGAACTAGTTTTTTTTCTGAACCGTTTATACATGTGATATCCTATTCATTTGAAGAATAAACAGATTTGATGAGTGTGTGTGTGTTAGCACATTGTGTTTTGAGTGTCAATACTTGGCCATTCTAGACAGGACAGGATGCGAGGGACCTTGAGTCTAACCACATAATCTGCCATTCACATTCTGAAACTGACTCATACCCCACCACAGCTATATTTAGCTTTTGGTGGTCTAGAGAATGCTTAATATAGAAAGAGGAACCAAGGTGCATTCCTCCGTACTGTATATACTTGAATGAAGAAGTTTTAGAATTCCAGAAGTTGTTTTGTTGTGACATCTGACCAGAGAAACAGAATAGTCTGCAAAACAGAACTTAATCTTTTGATAAATAAACAGAACTTAAGCTTTTAATAAATATACCAGTTTGGTTATATACAATTAAAAACAACAGTGTCTCAGAACAAACATGTATACCACACCTCATATTTAAAATGACCACTGGGGATTAATTCAATAATCTAACAAGGAAACAAAACATTAATCTTATTAACATTCTTTTTGTTGGTTGGCAGAATCCACTTTCACAGTCAGATGGAACAGGACCTTTGTCAAATGTTTTGAAACTATTGACCTTTTCACTGTTAAAGTGTCAATATTTGTGAGACAGAAAGAATAGTTAAATGCCAGTCAGGATAGACATGGCTTAAAATAGAAGGTGAGAGACAGGTTTCCAAACTGTAATATGCTGGGGATAGTGATGCAGTGTAAGATGTTAATGAAACTCCTCCCAAACAAAATAAATGTAATGCCAACCAGTGGCTGAAAGACACTGTGACAGATAGCGTTTAAGATATCACACATCTATATTGTTAGCTATGCTACAATCTTATACAAATGGGAGGTTTTTGACTGTACCAATGACAGTGTTCTTCTGTTATGCCCCATTCCATGGACGTCTTAACCGCATCTATCTGGGGGCACTGCTTGCCCTAGCTAAGTAGGAGAGACATATTCTGTATTCTGTGACCTTACAAATTCACAATGCCATGACACTGTGAAATAGCAGAAGCCTGTTTAACGTTTGGCTGACGGGGGTTACAAACGTTCCAAGTCCGGTGTGACATCACAATGTCATTGCATCACAATGCAGTACTGTCAGTGTGACGCTTTCTATGCTGCAAGAGTTCAGTGGGCTAGCGGAATAGCAGGAGTTCACTTAACCACGGAAGTCTGAATCTGTGTCTGACCTTATTTGTGTGTGAATGTGTGTCTGACTATAAGTGTCAGCATGTGCATGTATTACAAAGTGTGCATTACTGACACCCTTGACTGGGCATATTATCCACTGACATCATCACATAAAGAACTCAGAGGTCCTAGCCTCTAAACCCCCTCCATCACTGTCTTGAAGCAGCTTCCTTTCGTCCTAGATAACAAGTCTTGGTTGTAACCAAACTGGCACCCTGTTTTGCTATATAGTGCACTACTTTTGACCAGAGCTAACCCATAGGCCTCTGGTCAGAAGTAGAGCACTAAGTAGGAATTAAAGTATAATTTGGGAAACCACCCTGTCTCAGGGGGTCACATCGACTGAATAGGGGCCCCCTCTGATTCCTTCAGTTCTACTTCGCCTTCTTTTTCTATTTTTTTCCTATCGTCACTCTGCTTTATCACACAGGAGGCTTTGACCAGCACTGGGAGGCTGTGTGTTAAGACTGTGTGTTCTAACACACAATGCCTTCGTTTACACATCGAAGAAGTGTAATTCCTTCTCTGATCTCATGCTTTCATGTACAACCCCAATTGGCTTGCTTCCTTTTTTTAATCATTCATTCTTTCTCCTGTATTTTATTGTTGGCTTTTAATGCTGCCTCAGCAGTCTAAATAGGGCAGCTAGGAAAACTTTACCCACTATGCCACACACACATACTGTGGGCAGAGTTATAGTTGTTAAATAGTTAAACACCCCTGTAAAAACCTTTTCACAATACCTAATAGGTTACATTTCACTCTTAGTGCAGTTTATTTATTTGCATTTGGGTGTGTGTGTCCGTGTAATTACTTAATTGTGTGTGTGTTTTTGTAATTATTGCAGCGTGTATTCCCGTAATTACTTCAGTGTGTTTGTGTAATTACTTCAGTGTGTGTGTGTGAGTTTGTGTAATTGCCTCAGTGTGTGTGTGTGTTTCTGTAATTACTTCAGTGTGTGTGCGTGAGCAACTTTGATTCTGTACCGACTCACTGTAGGAACCACATTACCATATTAATAGTTCTAAGTTAAAGTGGCACTCACTCATCAGCAAACTTTGTACCCTGTTTGCACCGCTTCTGCGTAGCTCTGCCTACTTTTGTGTGGCTGAATAAATGGAACCTATGCGGTGCTCTGTTGACGTAGAGGTCCTAAGGGCTGACCTTGTTAAGTTTATTGGGTAGGGTCAGTTTGAGCGTTGACCTCCATCTCAAGATGAAGAGACTTGCTTGTCAAACTTGTTTGGTCGTCAAAAACTTGTTTGTGAGCCTACTTTGCATGTGATCATTACGAAACCCTAAAGTCACTTGAACGCTCCATGTTGAACGTCTCAGGTTTGCCCCTCTGTTGTGAGACTCAAAGGAACATGAGTTAATCGTCATCCTCGCGGTAGCCCAGTGGCTTTGCGGTGGCCTGGGAGCTGCCAATCATGGTCAGGGCGAGGCGGGATGTCTTCGGGAGAGGCAGGGCTGAGGGGAGGGGTGCGACGGCCGCTCTCACCCTGCTGCTACCCCTCTGAGACTGACCACACTGTTGCTGCTGGGAGGGTGCAAACACAAACAAGAAAAAGGAAAATAGTGGAATTTTGCTGACGGGAAAGGAGAGGAGTATTTCTTGCAGTAGTGAGAAGTAGGAAGAGGAAGTTTTTCCTGACTATGTGACCTGACCAAGCACAATGTTGGGGCCTTGCTAATAATACTGGACAGTGTGTTTCCTTTTCAGTTCATTTGGTTATGTGTTAGTGTGGGAAGTACGTATTATGAACTCACTGTGTCTTGTACTCATTGCAGGGAAACAATATTTTGTGTTCGGATGGACATCTGAACTAAGCTTACAAGACAGTGAAATTGTATTGTTCATTTTGTGGATTCACTCCAACTGTGTGTTTTTTCATGTGTAATGATTAGCCATACGAGTCATCACTGATAAGGTCTCCTGCAATGCAAATACAGCATCCTGTATAACGTTCACATTAATTTGCTTGCTTTCTCCCTATATATCTTCACTCCTCTTCTCAGTTCCTCCTTCTTTTTCAGCCACCCCCCTCTATCTTTCTCTGTCTGTCTGTCTGTCTGTCTCCCTCTCTGTCTCTCCCAAACCAAGCCATTTCTCTCTCACTCTTAAAGGCTCTGAGGAACTGTATATAGTACTACCACCTAGTGGATTGTTTGGGAAACCCACAAATTTATCACTGTTAAAAATACTGTTTAAAATATTTACTGTAGCGGCATTGTGAGTCTGATTTTCTTGTGTTGCTGGTAGCAAGCTGAACAGAAAGTAAACTAGTGTAAAAACAGCAAAAAAAGCTTTTTTTGTCAGTGATACATATTCAGAGGTCATTTACCAGGTACATGTCATAAAAATTCCTAGTCAACACTCCTAGACAATAACATTTATGGAGGTCCTGGGCTGACAAAGATCCAAGGGTCAGACCTCTGTGCCGAAAGACAACGCTTCCTTAATATACTAAAAACTTTCACAAAACAAATCATCTGATTACTGATTACCTGAGGTATATCAACAAATGTATCATATTTAAACTAGACAACAGGGCACGTCCACTTTTCAAATAAATCTAGTCAATCAAATATATTTGCAATTGAAAAAATATTTGCCATTGAAATGTCTTGCTTTGGGCTACCTGTGTGTGGCGCAGGGGTACTACCCAGACTAGAGAAGCCCCTTCTGGATAAAAAAAAAGTAAAAAAAATAGGCCAGTCATCCTGGTACTGCAGCAGTAGGCAACCCCAGTCCAGGAGGGCTGAAGCACTTCTTTTTTGACGCCCCCTCGGTTCGAATCAAGGACTGAGACCATGTGAGCACAAATAATTAGCCAGTAGAACCCCCCCAAAATAATAGGACTGAAGTTAAGCCAAAATAGTACTGAAATCCAGGATTGAAGTTGCCAAAACCTGCTGTGATGTCTCAGGCCTAACTACCTGTTTTGGCTGTTGTGCTGCTGGTCGTGGTTGGTCCCTGCGGAGGTGCTGCTGCGTTCTGTAGGGATATGACGGTCTGGACAGTAGTTCTCTAGTCACCAGGTGTTGGTACAGGTTACTCCTCAGGGACAGAGGGTTAAAGAGAGTGTCCAATTCCAACTGATCTAGACAACCCTGAGGAGGGATGAGAAAGGGAATAAAATTTAAGAGAGAGAGAAAAACTTACATGCAAATTAAAAAGCAAGATAAGACATTCAGCATTACTCTGATAGAATATACATATACAGTATCATAAAAACTATTTGGCCCCTGTCAAATGGTTTGCATCTCATTGCATTTCCAATGAGAGCCAGCGAATCACAGCAACAGCGGGCACAGCTACTCTCTGAGACAAAGCAACGCTTTTTGCTGGGAGATTTTGTCTCCGAGAGTAGTTCTGCCCGCTGTTCGCCGTGATTCGCTGGCACTCATTGGAAATGAATGAGAGCATGTCTCTTTGTAGCTCTAGCGAGCGGACAGTGTGTACATAGGGTTAGTTACTAGGTATGCAGTTGCTATAAGTCGTGCAATCACCCAATGGGCATCTGTATTTAAATTGCTGATCAGTACGACCAAGGGCCCTGAAGACGGATTGTCAGCCACCCGCTTGGCTGTCATGCAGACCAGGTGCTGTTCGCTATTGCCATAACTGGTCAGGGACTGTCTGCGAAAGTTGTCAGTGCCTTTGTAAGAAGACCCACATTTGTCTGCTCTAGCCGGGAACTTACGACAGACGACACAGTGCATCTGAGATCCATCCAAGTCAAAACAGGTCAATTATTTTTCGCACTGAAGTAAAAACATTCCCTTTCGTTTGAGCTCGCTGTTACCCTTGCTGCCTTTTTCAATTGAGTGACTCACGCAAGTTTTTTTTATGTTTTACTGAAAAACAATACCAGACGCCACACGTCACATCACTGCTCAACTATTGACTGTCCAACAGTGTGCGAAAAGAGCTGCAAGGTAGTTATTTGTGTGTGTGCCAGATTACGAAACAACTGGAGGATTTCGAGTTTATAATGCGATTATTATTTTTTTAAATCTAAATTTTTTTTGCAGTAGCCCGATCGGGACAGTGCCTTGCTAGTTTTATTAGTCCCAACTTGACTTTTTACTGGCCCGGGGCCATCGGGCCATCATTATTGTCGAGCCCTGCATTAAGAACCTTATATCAAGCATGGTGGTGGCTGAAGTGTGATGGTGGTGG
The DNA here is from genome assembly GCA_016801175.1 of Esox masquinongy. Classification (NCBI taxonomy): domain Eukaryota; kingdom Metazoa; phylum Chordata; class Actinopteri; order Esociformes; family Esocidae; genus Esox; species Esox masquinongy. The sequence goes on along the minus strand of JACXGI010000765.1, from coordinate 68,081 downwards.
CCTTGTCATGGTTTGAAGATGCTTTGCTGCATCAGGACCAGGAAAACCTGCCATCATGAAAGAACCATTAATTTTACTTTTTATCAGAGATTTATATAGGAGATTGTAAGGCCATCTGTGAGCTGAACCTGAAAGTCAGCTAGATCATGTAGCAAGACGATAATCCAAAAACATAAGAAGTCTATATCACAATGGCTGAAGAAATATACATTTTTAGCTATACAATACCCCAGTCAAAGGCCAGACCTAAAGCCCATTGAGATGTTGTGGCAATGCCCAAAATGAGCAGTTCATGCAAAATAATTCAGTGAAAGTAACTTTGCTTTGGGGGGTGACAAAATCCTTCCACAGTGCTGTGTTTGTTCACTCTGGTTCCCTTTTATTTAAAAGTAGGTTTTGGTTTAAGATCTGATATCATTCAGTGCCAAAAATATGTAAAAAACCCAAATACATTTTCATGGCACAGTAAGTGCTTGTGTAAACAATACAGTTTAAAAAAATGTGGCACTACTTACCAAAAGTATGGGCTGAATTCAGCAAATACATACAGCAGGCATGTTTACTGAGATTATGGCATAAACCAAAGGCCATGTTGAAATGTTTCAAAGCATAATTGTTTCTGATACCTATTGATTGGCCTAAAATAGAGAATGAAATTTTGATGGACAATTACCAAGTCATGTGTTAGGAGTTGTAGATATCATAGAACAAATATTTTACTAATTGTTTTGAATTTAAAAAAATGATGGTCCATACAGTTTTTAATTTCAGGCCATAAGGCAACAAAAGGTGAACATTTTGAAAGGGGGTGGTGACTTTCTATACCCACTGTATATACAGCTCTGGAAAAAATTAAAGAGACCACTCCTAATTTTTCTTAAATCAGCATCTCTATATGTATGGCAGCCATTCCATTCCAGTGTCTGTTAAATTCCAACACAGGCACACCTATTTTTACTTAATGAGGTACTGATTAGGTGATTACCTGAACCAAATCTAATTTAACGAGGAAAAGTATAAAAACCACTGCTGTGGTCATCACTATCCTCTTGCAACAGGACCAGCTGGATGGCAAAAACAGTGCAAGTAGTACCTCAAAGGTAATATGGATAAAAAAATAACTATTCAGCATGACAAAAGAGTTGAAAAGAAAAGCTTTGAATGAGGAAAAGAAGGGTTCAATTCTGGCTTTACTGGCAGAGGGATACAGTGAGCGTCAGATTGCTTCCATCCTGAAAATTTCAAAGACGGCGGTTCATAAGAACAAGGTCAAGCAACAGACATGGGGGACAACAAAGCTACAGACTGGCAGAGGGCGAAAACGACTGTCCACTGCCCGAGATGACCGTTAACTCATTCGAATGTCACTCAACAACCATAGGATGACATCAAGTGACCTACAAAAAGAATGGCAAACAGCAGCTGGGGTGAAGTGCACGGTGAGGACGGTTCGAAACAGACTCCTAGGGGCAGGGCTGAAGTTGTGCAAAGCTAGAAAAAAGCCCTTCATCAATGAGAAGCAAAGAAGAGCAAGGCCCAAGTTTGCAAAAGACCATAAGGACTGGATCGTAGAGGAATGGAGTAAGGTCATCTTCTCTGAAGAATCAAATTTTCAGCTTTGCCCAAAACCTGGTCGTCTAATGGTTAGACGGAGACCTGGAGAGGCCTAGAAGCCAAAGTGTCTCACACCCATGTGAAATTTGGTGGAGGATTGGTGATGATCTGGGGATGCTTCAGCAAGGCTGGAATCGGGCAGATTTGTCTTTGTGAAGGACGCATGAATCAAGCCAAGTATAAGGTTATCCTGGAAGAACAACTGCTTCCTTCAGCTCTGACAATGTTCCCCAACTCTGAGAATTGGTTTTTCCAGCAGGACAATGCTCCATGCCACACAGCCAGGTCAATCAAGGTGTGTATGGAGGACCACCAGATCAAGACCCTGTCATGGCCAGCCCAATCTCAAGACCTGAACCCCATTGAAAACCTCTGAAATTTGATCAAGAGGAAGATGGATGGTCACAAGCCATCAAACAAAGTCGAGCTACTTGAATTTTTGTGCCAGGAGTGGCATAAAGTCACCCAACATTAATGTGACAGACTGGTGGAGAGCATGCCAAGACGCATTAAAGCTGTGGTTAAAAATCAGGGTTATTCCACCAAATATTGATTTCTGACCTCTTCCTAACTTAAAGCAATCGTATTTTGTTGTTGAAAAATTAATATGTTATATGTAATTGTTTTCTTTGCATTATTTGAGGTCTGACAACAATGCATCTTTTTTTGGTTATTTTGACCAGTTATTTTCTACAAATACTCTAAATAACAATATTTTTATTTGGAATTTGAAAGTTATGTTTTCAGTAGTTTATAGAATAAAACAAAACTGTTAATTTTACTCAAACACATACCTATGAATAGTAAAACCAGAGAAACTGATAATTTTGCAGTAGTCTGCAATTTTTTCCAGAGCTGTATATATATATATATATATGTGTGTGTGTGTGTATCTGTGCGTACAACTTCAGTATGTACCTGTATTATGTTGAGTGTGTCTGGTGGGGGGTCCTGATTTGAGTCAGGCAGTTGGCAGGGCAGCAGTAGCTCTCTGTTGGCCACGGGTTTGAGGAGGAGAGTGAAGGAGGCAGAAGGCTGGAGCAGGTAATGGCTACACACACCCCCAGTAAAGCCCCCTACAGCAGGCTCTGAACGTACCAGTAGAAACCAGTCACGAGCCTGAGAAAAAGGAAGAGTTATCAGGAACAGTGAGAGAGGAGGTTTGAAGGTTGGGAAAATGTAGACCATAGTCTTGGGAGGGGCAAGACCCTTGAGTAACATGCCTACTCTTAGTAGGCCTGTTACACGCCTACATGCCTACTCTGTGATCTTTGGTGACCACAGAAAGTCAGGATACCTATTTAATGTCCCATCTGAAAGACAACACTACTATGCAAAAGATGTCCTCTTTACTGCCGTGGGGCACCATGACTTGAAATTGAGACCAGACGAAAGAATTCCCCCTCCTGCCCCTCCAACACTACTTCCAGCAACATCAGGTCTCCCATCCAGGGGTCGTTCAAGACCTACCATGATTAGCTTCAGAAGCAAACCAGCAGTGTGATGCAGGGTGTTATGCTGCTGCATGTGGGGCACACACACCCTACCCTAAACTTAACCATAACCTAAACCCACATGCTTAAATGTAAACTCAATTTTATTATTTTCTCAAGTAAACAGTATACCAAAAATCCAATTGTGTTTTTTATTAGCATCAAGCTCACTTGCCATAGACTCAAGTGGTTGCATTACAACTTCTCATCATATCTAACTACCTCTTTCTCTCTTACTGACCCTGAGTGTGCGGCAGAGAGCGTGGAAGAGGTGCTGGTTTTTCTCCATGTCTTCCCAGTCCAGTTGCCAACAGGTAGTAGGTCTGATGATAAGGGGTAAGCCGTATAACACGCTCTCACACACACCGTCTGCATGCAGGGCCCTGCAGCACACATACGTGAATATAGTAGTTTCAAGTTTTTTTGTTTAGTTAGCCTACATGATGCAAACCCTACAAATAAATTCTTAATTGCATGTTCCTGCTTGACAATGCTAGAAAAAGAATAAAAAAAAAAAGAATATAATGGGAGGGTGAGAATGTAATGTATGCAAATTCATAGGTGCCCAGTTGAGCAGAGTTGTGTAGGTGGTCAGATAGGTCAAGCGTTCAGCAATCTGACATCATGCAGATATAAATCTTCTCCACTATGTTTAGGAACACCCTTAAGTAGTATGCCTGTTTGTCTTTATTTAAGCAACACACCTCCATTGGACATCTGATCGAGATCTAATTGGAATATTTTTTGTTGTATTATTTTATTTTTCCAATACAAACTATCGGCTTTATTCATGTACACTCTGTTCACGGGACAACAAAGAAGATATACTTGTGTATATTTCCTTTTTTTCTGAGGTAAAAGATTACCAACTGGAACTCTACAGTGTTGGATCAACACATTTCCACCAATCCCGCAAAAGACAGGCTTTCACGACACTGAACTTTTCACACTGAATATAGATTATTTTCCAATTTGCTGAACCATTGAAAGGAGTCCGTCTTTTTTCCGAAAAATCAAGATCCATTCTCTAATCCCCAATACAATCCCAAAACAATCAGCTAGGGGATTTAAAGGGATAGTTCATCCAAAAATCATATTTCAGTGACAGTCTCCTTCCCCCGAGTAGTTCCTTCAGGCACATAGAGCCATTTTTTAAAACAATCCATTATTCAGCTCTGTCTCAGTGACTATTTAGCGTTATTAGCATCCATTCATGAATGGAAACCGTACGTACCCCTATGGCAAAGCTGCATAGAAAGCGAAAAACCTCAAAGAACATGACAATGTTGTATTCCTCTAAAGAAAGTTTTAATTTTCGCAATATAATTCTCATTTCAAATAAATGGGTACTTCCTGTGTTTACTAGTCAGTTTTGTTCACAATTATATCAATCCACGCATTCGATCGGGAAGAGTAAGTGTATAAACAGTAAACGAAAGTTAGTATTCGCTAGCTAGAAAGCAAGTTCTCTTTCGCCTTTGATATTCACCTCGGACAGTCAAACTTTATTTGCTGAGAGAGAAAGGAAAATACATATATTATGTCTGACTCTGAATACGAGCAGGAAGAACATTTTCCGTGGGATATAGCCTTACTTGTTCTAACCATAATACACAGATGATGAATTGACCAAATAAATGCTTGGAGAGCAGCTAAAGGGGGGTGATGGTGAACATATTAATCCCCAACCCTTGCCCAGAATATCCGTAGGCAATGTGTACTTTGTGTATTATAACAAAGCAATCATAAGTGTTACTTACAATTACAATCAGTCTTGTCTCCACAGGTTGAACTGGGTAAATTGATGGAATTGCACAACGACATTCTTGTGACATGGCACATGACATCTACGTAGTAAGAATTAAGAAATATATAAAGCAAAAATACAGCAAATTAAATACAGCAATTTCAAAAAACTAGGTGAAGCAACCTATCTTCACATTTTTCAGATAAAAATTCACGCTCACCTTAATAACACCACTGGAGAAGAACAAAAGCTGTGTATGGTGACTATAGGAAATAGTTCGCTAGTGCCAGTTTGAATACAGCCAATTCCGCCGGCTGTTTCATAAGTGTAAATTTAAAAAAATCGATGCTACCGTGACAGAATACTGAATGTAGTTTGAAGTGTTTTGGAGTAGCTATCCGCTTGCAGTGCAACTTTGCGATAGCGGTATGAAACGTTTCCATTCATGAATTTGGATGATGTTAATAACGCTAATTACAGACTGGGACAGAGCTGAATAATGGATTGAAAAAATTATTTTGAAAGATTCTGTGGAGGGCCAGTTGACTGATCAAAGTGTGTCACATAGACGCAATATCAGTTTGCTTGGGCACATTTTTGCATCTCATTTACGTGTTTGAGGTTAAAAACATGATCATTTCCATACTGATGAGTCAACTGTCCCCTCTGGTGACATCTTATTTGAATAATAATGTGGGCATACCTGTGTGTGTGTGGTTGTGTCTGTCACTGTTCACCTTGGGACGAAGGATGTTTCAGAGATGATGTCAATGTATCAAAATTGGTTTTGGTGTGTTTGAGTGCGTGTGTTGTATGAACAAGTGTGTTTCTCCTGTGTGCAGTGAGATACAGCTCCAAACATGGGATAAACAACCGAAAATGAATATTGCACTATTCCAAAAATTAGGCCACATCAAAATTAGGCCTTGTGATTAAGGCGATGTAATGCCTTCATTACATCGTCTTAATCACAAGAATTACATTCAAAAAGTGCAAGAAAAATGTGTTTCACAGCCCTAAGCTTTGTACAGTGGTGGCCAAAAGTATTGGCACCCTTGAACTTCCTTCAAATAATTATCACTTTCTATAAAAATAAGAAATTGACTGAAGACTACAATTTTTATTTCACTGTTAAAACTTTGTTTTTGATTCACAACTTCAAATATCTTTTTAAATTAGAAAACAAGAAATGGCACTGATAAACTCATTGACACCCTAGACTCACTCTTTGGTAGCACAGTTTATGTTCAAAATAACTGCAATAAAGCAAATTCTATAGCCATGGATGACCTTCCCGCACCTTTATACTGGATGTTCAGCCCACTCATCTACAGTAGTGCCTCTCCCAGATTTGAAGAGTACTCCCAACTGCTGTTTTCAGATCTCTTCCACAGATTTTCAATAGGATTTGGATCTATACTCAATGCTGGCCACTTCAGGACAGTGCAACATTTTTCTTGAACCAATCCTAGGTGCTTTTAGAAGTGTGTTTTGGTACACTGTTCTCTTGAAAGTTCCATTACCTTCCTGACACTTGGTTTAACATTGTGCTCCAAAATGCCTTTGTATTATCCTCATTTCATGCTGTCAGGCACACCTTGGAGGCACTCAGTGCCAGAGGCACCAAAGCAACCCAAAAAAATCACTGAACCTTCAGTTCAACATGCTTGATTTTGATGAAGCAATTTTGTTTTTGTATACATAGAAATGGGGTGCTTTACGAAATGTCTCAAATTTGGTCTCATCTGTACTCTGGAGATTGTTGCATGTTCAGATGCGTCTTGGCAAATGGCAGTCAGGCTTTCTTACATCATTCTCAGCAGTGAGGTTCTCCTTGGTCTCCAACCATACAACCACTTTCATTGGTGACAAATGGTGAGTTTAAAATGTTGTACATTGAAGGTCAGCTTGAATCTGTGTAGCAGTTGATCATGAAATTCTTGTTATAACATTATGCATGGTGGAAAAGTGAACATAATAGTCCCTGTAGATAGACTTGTAGCCTTGACCTTCTATAGTCTTGTGTCTGACATCAAGACAATTCTCTGCCTATCTTTTTGTTATGTTTTTCTCCAACTCCTAAGCCAGAATTTTTATTTTCCTTTGTGTGTACAAATTTGTCAGGTTTTACTATCTTTGTGGGGACTCCGTTTACACAGACATGGATCTCACACAAACACACACATACACCAGCCTTACTTAATAACTCTGAGTGTCTGAGGTGGAGGGCTCTGACTGGCTAAGCTATTGGCAGGAACCAGGAAGTCCTTGGGGCTCTCCGTCTTGACCCCAAGGTAAGGGGTCAGAGGTAAGAGGGCTGGACTTAGAAGACGCTCCTCTATGTCACAATTCACATACACTGCAGCCAGGGAGAGAGAGACAGAAGTGTTTTCTCATTTGGTTAAAGTGTACCCTAAATACTTCCTCCTTGTCATGCAGATATTAAAAAGTGGTTGAGTTAGAGGGCTGGAGGAATAATGTTCTTCTCTCCCTGATATCCAATTAGGATACTTGCGTACTGTATCTTATCATGAAAGAGTTATGAGATTTGCCAAATAATTTTTTGACAAAAGTATAACAAACTTTTTTGAATCACTGTACGGTTATTAAGTTGTAAACATAATTTTCTTGATAACAAACAAGTGGAGAAGGACAGCCTTATATCACACAAGATGTTTACTCTCCTCACCTACTTCTCCACTTGATTACTTAAGTTTTTCAAAAAGAGTCCAAAACAGAAGAGATAAAAAAGGTAAGGAAATGTGAAAACCTCAATGTGACACTAAAGCCACATTTCCACCAAAAGTACCCAGAACTTATAGTCTTAGGAACTACTTTTCAAGGAACTAAAAGGTTCCTTCAGCCCATTGTTGTGTGCATTTCCACCGCAGTCTAAAGACATGCAAAAATTAAGAGACCACTGCACCCTTTTCTTTCCTTTCCAAAAAAGTAGAAAAGGAAGGTTTTGAGTGAGGAACAGAAGGGTTAAAATTAAGAGACCACTGCAAATTGAACAAGCTATTGCGGAGATTGACTGTGAGATGACTGAGACGCATTCACGCCAACGCGCATAAACATTTTTTGTTCTTTAACAGTTGTGATTTAATAAATATTTCAGCAGTAAATGAGACAGTGGGGGAGTTCTTCTGTTTTCAGATTTACGCCAACAGCCACTATATATTTGGTTCCACAACTATTTATATATCTCCAAAAATGTAGGTGCAAAATACAAATGTGCAAAACATATATAAATAACAACTAACAATTTGTTTTAATTTTTTAAGCTTCTCCTGGCACTGTTTCCCGGTGTGAATGATGTTCAGCTCACTTAACTTGCAGGATATTTTTGTGAACACCTTATCATTAGAGATCGCCGTTTCCAATTCTGGCTGGATTTGGTCAATTTCGGCTGGATCCCTGGTCACTTAAATTATCCATCCAGCTTTTGTATCACACCTCTAAAGACAACACAAAGAATACGGTTTGGAGAACAATCACGTGCTGAAATGAGTATGGATTAAAAAATTAAATTAGGAGCTCCAAGGAAATGTTGAAGGAGCATTTAACTACTTGTACCAAATCTAGAAATTCTTTAGAAAGCAATATCTGGGTAATTACAGATGGCAGAGTTGGTAGATTTTTTAATTTCACGATAGTGTAAAATGAAATTATTTTACACAAATAATGTATTGTTGGAGACAGGAGTAGAAGGTACATCGTGTAAGTGTGTATGATTAATATTGGCTGCTCGAATTGTTTAAATGTATGCATGTTCAGCCTAAAGAAAAATACAGAGGTAAAATTGGTTTTATATTCACACATTCAACATTCAACAGACATTCACCAATAGCCAATTACATATTTGAAAATCAATAACTTATTCAATGATTAACATATACACATCAAACAACATCTGATTTATTATTTAAAGGCCTGGCATATTTTTACAACCTTTGTTTTCAATATAAATTCTGCTGACAATTCAGTAGAAATTCCTGAAATTGCTAATAGTGCAATTAAAGCTTTGAAAATAAACAACTTATTAATTGATTGACAAATACACATCAAACAATGTCTGATTTATTCTATAAAGGCCTGGCATAATTTTACATCATTTGGTTTTAGAAATAATTCTACTTAGGATTTAGTAGAAATCCCTGAAATTGCTAATAGTGCAATTAATGCTTTGAAAATCAATAACTTATCCATTGATTGACAAATACACATCAAACAACGTCTGATTTATTCTATAAAGGCCTGGCATACTTTTACAACCTTTGTTTTCAATAGTAATTCTACAGACGATTCAGTAGGAATTCCTGAAATCGGTAATAATGCAATTAAAGCTTTAAAAATCAATAACTTATTCATTGGTTGACAAATACACATCAAACAATGTCTGATTTATTCTGTTAATGCCTGGCATTTGAAAACAAAGGCTGTAAAAGTATGCCAGGCATTTATAGAATGCATCAGACGTTGTGTTATGTGTACATGTCAATCATTGAATAAGTTATTGATATTCAAAGCTTTAATTGCACTATTAGTTTTCAGGAATTTCTACTAAATCTTAGGTAGACTTTCTATTGAATACAAAGGTTGTAAAAGTATGCCAAGCATTTATAGAAATAAATCAGACATTGTTTGATGCGTATTTGTCAATCAGTGAATAAGATATTCATTTTCAAAGCATTAATTGCACTATTAGCAATTTCAGGAATTTCTACTAAATCCTAAGTAGAATTTTTACTAAAAACAAAGGATGTAAAAATATGCCAGGCCTTTATGGAATAAATCAGATGTTGTTTGATGTGTATATATCAATCAATTAATAAGTTATTTATTTTCAAATCTGTACATGGCTATTGGCAAACGTCTGTTGAATGTCTGTTGAATGTGCGGATATAAAACCAATTTAACCTCCGTAAGAAAAACACACTTGAAACAATATCCTAACAACATTAATTGGATGATTGATGTTACCATGCAACAGATAATGTTCCCCAGAATATATGTAAATATATAGCTAGGACATTAATTCCCAGCCAAGGTCGCAACTTTTATGGTTACCACGAAATGAATCATATATTAAATGTCTCCTGATATTTATTATAAAACTGCATAACAAAAACCTTTGTACGATTGCTCAATGCAATTAACTCGTGGGCTGCGTCTCCTCGCTGTTTGCCTCCCAGAAATTTAATTTAGACCCTGATTCCTGCGGTAGAAATGCATTGAGTTCCTCTAAAGTTTCCTATTTCCTGGATAAAGTTCTTGCGGTGGAAACGCGACTTAATAGTGAGGCTGAATGGAAAAGTAGGAGAGATACTTTGCAAAGACACTTTGGTTGTAATTCACTGAAAAACAAACTGAAGAAAATGTACTAAAATTGTAAAGGACTACTTGAACCTCTCCAATCAAATACAAATATCTTTTAGATATAATAAACTACATTCTTAATTTTAAACCACTTTGCTACCGTGTGCACAAATGAGCTACTACCTGGAGCAGCTCTGGGCCCATGACGAAGTGTGTTCCCAGTGTTCAGTCCAGGTGGTAGAAGTAGGTGGAGTTGTTCCCTATTTCCGCCCTGGTCATGTAGCCATGCCTTCAGCACCATCTCCATGGCAACCACACTATTATCCACCTCCTGCAGGTCAATCTCTGTACCCAACGTCAGCATGTCTGGAGAACAAATGGAGTGAGGGAGAAATAAACTCAGTGAGAGGGGGTGAGATCAATACAGATGAGGGACTGACAAAGGCAAACAGGTTTCAGGGCTCAATTAAAGAAGACTTGCATCTCATCAACACTAGAGGGCAGTAAATGCCAGACTATACAACCCAGCAGCAGAGGGCCATGTTAAAAGCGTTGATGACCGACATGCATCTGATCTGTGACCAGGATCAGTAAATGACCAAGAGCCATGCACTGAACAGGGTCTGTTGAAGTAGACTATATTACACTTTTAATACTTGGGAGTGGATTTCTTTCTAAAATTTAGCACAATTATTCCCATAGAGTGGAGTTTTGTCTAGAAGTAGACAAAACTCCACAGCCTAGAAGTAGAGTCCTACATTTGGAAAAGTGTGATTTGACACGTAGCCATTCTATAGACAGCAAAACCCTGACACAGTGTGACTATTGGAAAACATGCAGGGACACTCCTGTCCAATTTCCTATCCCTCCTTCTCTCATCATCTCATTCCTATTTCCCCCATCCAATTCACCCCAGATTTCTGCTCTCACTGATTTCTGCTCTCTCCTCCCCATCTCTCTCTCTCCTTCCTCTGTCCCTGTTAGGAGAGGCAGATTGGACATTTCCTCTTATCTTTTTCTAGTAGAGACATTTTTATTTTAGATTTTCATCAAGTCTTGACTCTTACCAAGAGTGAACATCGTACATTATTAATTGCACACATTTAGTACCTATCTTACTTATTATTGTTACAGGGAAAGGGGACAAAGGAGCCAAATGGAAGTTAGAGATATTTATCGGATGTGCTTGGGAGGGCACATGTCTCAACATCAACTATTGGGCCTTAATATTGAATTGGATTTCAAGAAATTGGGGAGAAAAAATAAGTGGGCCAAACAGACTTGACTCAGAGTTGAATGGCAGAGAAGTAGAGGAAGAAACATGAAGTATGATATCTCTAGCTTGAAATGCTCAAAATACCCTGTTAGAGAGAAATTAATACTACTGTGCAAATTATGTTGATTGAGTAAAATTCCATGTATTAAAATGAGTAGAGGACTATCTGGAACTGGTTTCTGTGTAGCACTTACACAGAATGTATCAAACATGGCAACAACTGTCCAGGGGGGCAGGGTGCACAGAACAGTAATGGCAACAGTTATAATAATAGTTTGCATGTTTTCTTTAGTAAAATGTTTGTGAAAAAAATACAATGAAAATGAGAAGATTGTCTGTGCTTAAGCGCGCTCATGTATATTCTGAGATTGATGCCCTCATTTTTTGGGAAAACTTCAAGTGGCTGGTAAATATTCTTTTTGTGAAAAAAATACAATGAAAATGAGAAGATTGTCTGTGCTTAAGCGCGCTCATGTATATTCTGAGATTGATGCCCTCATTTTTTGGGAAAACTTCAAGTGGCTGGTAAATGTTTTCAGGTGGCCCAAAAACTTAATTGTACCCCTGGTTCTAAAGAATAATAACAACTATAATATGCAGTATGTTTAAAGATACTGGGGCTTTTGTAAGTCCCAGTAATTATAATAAGAACTATGTTGAAGACTGAACCTGGGGGATTCACAAGCCCCAGTAAATAGAAGCATGTTGAAGATTGAACCTGGGGCCTCCTACACAAGCCCCAGTAATAAAGTAGCTGGTATTTGGTTGCATATCCTTTGTATGCAATGATTGCCTGAAGTCTGCAACCCATAGACATCACTAGGCAATGGGCATCTTCCCTCGTGATGCTCTGCTAGGCCTATACTACAGCCATATTCACTTACTACTTTTGTTTTCTAGCCTTTTGCCTGTACTCTTGTCTTTAGCATGAAATCTGTTCAAATTAAATTTTTTGGATTAATTTATTTTTAAAACAAATCTGCTCATACTACATGCATCCTTTAAAAAGCTGAAGAACACGCTATGCGCCCTGTATGTTGTTAAAATAACTGCCCTGTTTGTAACTGCATTGAGTATTTCCCCCTAGTATACACTTGATCAAATAATGTGTCCCAGCAGGTTAAAGAAAGTTATGCACTATACAGTGGATATAAAAAGTCTACACACCCCTGTTAAAATGCCAGGTTTTTGTGATGTAAAAGAATGAGACAAAGATAAATCATGTCAGAACTTTTTCCACTTGTAATGTGACCTATAATGTGAACAATTCAATTGAAAACAAACTGAGATCTTTGAGGGGGAAAAATTCAAATTAAAAACCTTACAATAACCTGGTTGCATAAGTGTGCTCACCCTCTTATAACTGGGGATGTGGCTGTGTTCAGAATTAACCAATCACATTCAAACTCATGTTAAATAGAAGTCATTACACACCTGCTATCATTTAAAGTGACTCTGATTAATCACAAATAAAGTTCAGCTGTTCTAGTAGGATTTTCCTGACATTTTCTTAGTTGCATCTCAGAGCAAAAGCCATGGTCTGCAGAGAGCTTCCAAAGCATCAGAGGGATCTCATTGTTGAAAGATATCAGTCTGGAGAAGGGTACAAAAGAATTTCCAAAGCATTAGATATACCATAGAACACAGTGAAGACAGTCATCATCAAGTGGAGAAAATATGGCACAACAGAGACATTACCAAGAACTGGACGTCCCTCCAAAATTGATGAAAAGACGAGAAGAGGAGGCTTCCAAGAGGCCTACAGCAACATTAAAGGAACTGCAGGAATTTCTGGCAAGTACTGGCTGTGTGCTACATGTGACAACAATCTCCCGTATTCTTCATATGAATGGGCTATGGGGTAGGGTGGCAAGACGGAAAACCTTTCTTACAAAGAAAAACATCCAAGCCCGGCTGAAGTTTGCAAAAACAAACATCAAGTCCCCCAAAAGCACGTGGGAAAATGTGTTATGGTCTGATGAAACTAAGGTTGAGCTTTTTGGCCATAATTCCAAAAGGTATGTTTGGCGCAAAAACAACACTGCACATCACCCAAAGAACACCATACCCACAGTGAAGCATGGTGGTGGCAGCATCATGCTTTGGGGCTGTGTTTCTTCAGCTGGAACCGGGGCCTTAGTCAGGGTGGAGGGAATTATGAAGAGTTCCAAATACCAGGCAATTTTGGCACAAAACCTTCAGGCGTCCATTAGAAAGCTGAAGATGAAGAGGAAGTTCACCTTTCAGCACGACAACGATCCAAAGCACACATCCAAATCCACAAAAGCATGGCTTCACCAGAAGAAGATTAACGTTTTGGAATGGCCCAGCCAGAGCCCAGACCTGAATCCAATTGAACATCTGTGGGGTAATCTGAAGAGGGCTGTGCACAGGAGATGTCCTTGCAATCTGACAGATTTGGAGCGTTTTGCAAAGAAGACTGGGCAAATATTGCCACGTCAAGATGTGCCATGCTAATAGTCTCCTACCCAAAAAGACTGAGTGCTGTAATAAAATCAAAAGGTGCTTCAACAAAGTATTAGTTTAAGGGGGTGCACACTTATGCAACCAGGTTATTGTGAGTTTTTTATTTTTTATTTTTCCCCCTCAAAGATTTCAGTTTTTTTTTCAATTGAATTGTTCACGTTATAGGTCACATTAAAGGTGGAAAAAGTTCTGACATGATTTATCTTTGTCTCATTCTTTTACATCACAAGAACCCGGCATTTTAACAGGGGTGTGTAGACTTTTTATATCCACTGTATAGGATAAGACAGAAAGTCATTGACCTGACCCTCAATGATTAACAAGTCAAATAAGCCTTTAAACTGCCTGGATCTCTTCTAAGATTTGTCCAACTGTATTGACTGTGACAGAGTTGCTGACTGGATTACATGTCAGATGAGAATGCATCCTATATGGCACACTAGTCCCTATGTGGGTCACTATTTCTGACAAGAGCCTTATGGCCCATTATCACAAAAGAACATTGCATAGGGAAGCATATGCCATTTGGGATACATAACACTGGAATCAAATTACTAGCTTGCTTCTGTGACTTTAGGCATGAAAGGATTCATACCCAGATCACTAATATTCTTGAAAAAGGCTGTTCAAATTGATTAACAAATGATTCTCTAATTGCTAAATATTTTGCTGAATTAACAATTCCTGGAGTTGTTACAGTTCCTCAATACTAGAGGACTTGCAAATTGACCAATCACTGCACTCTCTGCATCAAACAATGAAATCACAATTTCTTTTGAATCAGCCAGTCATAGTCAAATATGAATATTTATATAAATGTATAACATCCAGTACAGGTTAGTAATAAGAAAGCAGCACAAAAAGGCATAAGAAGGCAGCATACTGTAGCACGGTGTTTATGGCATCTGACTACTAACCAAGGAGTGGCTAGATTGAATCTCAAGCTAGCAAATACATAAAATATATCCATTTGCCAAAAAAGTTGGGATGCTGTGTAAAATGCCAATAAAAACAGAATGCAATGATTTGCAAATCATTTAATCCCTGTATTTAATTGAAAATAGTACAAAGACAACATATCAAATGTTGAACCAGAGAAATGTTACTATATTTGGAAAAATATATGTCCATGTTGAATTCAGGGTCTGCAACACATTTAAAAAAAAATTTGGACGGGGCATGTTTATTATTGTTTTGCATCTCTTCTTTTAGCAACACTGTAAGCATTTGGGCACTGAGGAGACCAATTGCTGTAGTTTTGAAAATGAAATATATTCCCATTTTTGCTTGACATAGGATTTTAGCTGCTCAACATTTCTGGGTCTCCTTTGTCGTATTTTTCGTTTCATAATGCGCCAAACGTTTTCAATGGGTGACAGGTTTGGACTGCAGGCAGGCCAGTTTAGCACCCGGACTCTTTTACTATGTAGCCATGCTGTTGTAATGCATGCAGAATGTGGTCTGGCATTGTCTTGCTGAAATAAGCATGGCCTTAATGAAAAAGATGTTGTCTTGACGGCAGCATATGTGGCTCCAAAACCTATATATATATTGTTCAGCAGTAATGGTGCCTTCACAGATGTGCAAGTCACCCATGCCATGTACACTAATGCACCTCCATAACATCATGGATGTTGGCCTTTGAACTGTGTACTGATAACAAGCCGGATGGACCCTTTGCTTTTTATCCCGCAGGACGTGGCGTCCATGATTCCCAAAAATTTTGATTTGTCAGACCACAGGACAGTTTTCCTCAGTCCATCTTAAATGAGTCTATCTTAAATGAGCTCGGGCCCAGAGAACACGGTAGCGTTTCTGGATCTTGTTTATATATGTTTTTTTCTTTGCATGGTAAAGTTTTAACTTGCATTTTGTGGAAGCAGTAACAAACTGTGTTCACAGACATTGGGAAATGTTCCTAAGCCCATGCAGTGAGTTCCACTACAGAATCGTGTCTGTTTTAATGCAGTGCCATCTGAGGTTCCAAAGATCACGGCCATCCAGTATTGGTTTTCAGCCTTGTCCCTTGTGTACAGAGATTTCTCCGGATTCTCTGAATCTTTTAATGATATTATGTACTGTAGATTATGAGATCCCAGAGGCGGAGTTTTAATGGGTGCGATGGGTGCGCGGCACCCATGGCAGCCAATCACAGGGGCCCCCAAGAAGTTTATCTTATGGTTGAAAAAATTACAGCAAGCATAAAAAAATTATATTATGATTAATTTGCTACATACTATTTAGTTAACATTGAAGTGATAAACATCTTTATTTTTTATGATTCAATAATGCATTGAATGATCGACTAATCTGTGACCACTGAGTGTAGCCATTGTTGCCAGATAAGACAGTTTCCCGCTTAATTGGGCTATTTTTAATGACAGTGTGCGGTTTTTATAAGGAGTTGATTGGGCCTGTATTGTCAGTGAATCTGGTAACCCTGGGTATAACGTCGGATTTTGTCAGCTCATTTGCTAAGGATCTGAACAGTGGAAAATTAAGTAACAAAACATAAAAATGGAATGTAGATATGTCTGCCACTCAGAGGAAAGTAAAGCAATACATTATAAAAATATAAATATAATGATATGTGCCCTTGATAAACGTCTTTAGTTAAGTTGTAAAGCAGCAGAAGCAAGAGAAAATTGATAGATCTGACGTTACAATGACAGGAGCAGCATCGCAGTTTATAGCGAAAGGGGATTACAGTTATGATCCAGGTCCAAAAGCAGCTAGCAGTGAAGGTTTGTAACTGCAGGTATGTTTTGTTGTAGCCTAATAAGCTTCTGTTCATCATGGTACGTGAAATGTGCGTACATTTTTGGGAGAAGAGTACTAAATATTTATATTATCTGCCTATCTTTTAGTTGGGAAATCAGGTTGGGGTGGGGTAGGGGGGGCGGTCCGCGGGCTAAGGTTCGCACCCTTGGGAGAGAAGGCTAAGCTCCGCCACTGTGAGATCCCCAAACTCTTTGCAATTTTACATTGAGAAATGTTATTCTTACATTGTTGCACAGCCTTTCACAGAGTGGTGAACTCCTCCCCATCTTTATTTCTGAAAGAAAATACTCTTCCCCATCTTTACTCCTCCCCATCTTTATTTCTGACACACAGTGTCAGAACTTTTTTGGAAACGGGATTGTATATTTTTGTCCCAGAACATAGAACTTACCTAAAATGTGTACATCAATAGGATGTCAGTGTCTGCTAAGCGTCTAAAACGTAAAATGTGATATTTTAAATCAAATTACTTAATCTGGTTAGGGCTAAGAATAGGATTAGGGTTAAGGTTAGAGTGATAGTTTATTTTCTCATACGTGCTCACACTTTTCACATTAGAATTTATGCTGTCAAAGAATGGGTGGGGTTGCTTTAACCTGGGTAAAGTTGGTTAAACTTCAGCCTGTGAGGCAGCACAATGTGGCACATTTCAGGGCACTTTTGTTTTGTGGGATAGTTATACGTACAGTTGTGCTCAAAAGTTTGCAAACTCTTGGAGAATTGGTAATATATGTACCATTTGTCAAGAAAACATGAGTGAGCAAGCAAAACACATGCCTTTTATTTCTCATGGGATTCACATTCAACTGTAGGTCATAACAGAATGGCACAATCATAAAACAAAACATGGCAACAAAGAAAAAATTAACTGACCCCTGTTCAAAAGTCTGCATACCCTTAATTCTTAATACTGTGTATTGCCCCCTGTAGCATCAATGACAGCGTGCATTGTAATAGTTAATAAGGCCTCGAATTCTTGCAGGTGGTATAGCTGCCCATTTGTCTTGGCAAAATGCCTCCAGGTCATGAAAGTCTTTGGTCGTCTTGCATGAACTGCACATTTGAGATCTACCCAGAGTGGCTCGATGATATTAAGGTCAGGAGACTGTGATGGCCACTCCAGAACCTTCACCTTTTTCTGCTGTAACCACTGGAGGGTCAACTTGGGCTTTTGCTTAGGGTCATTGTTGTGCTGGAAAGTCCAAGAGCATCCCATGTGCAGCTTTTGTGCAGAAGAATACAAATTGTCTGCCAGTATTTTGTGATAACATGCTACATCTTGCCATCAATTTTCACAAAATTCCCCATGCCTTTAGAGCTCACACACCCCCAAAATATCAGTGAGCCACCACCATGCTCCACGGGGGGATGGTATTCTGTTCACTATAGGCTTTGTTGACCCCTCTCCAAACATAGCGCTTATGGTTGTGACCATAAAGCTCTAAAGCTCTGGAAAAAATTAAGAGACCACTGCACCTTTTTTCTTTCCTTTCCAAAAAGTGAGGAGCAGAAGCGTTCAATTTACAGTGGTCGCTTAATTTTAACCCTTCTGTTCCTCACTCAAAACCTTCCTTTTTGACTTTTTTAGAAAGGAAAGAGAAAGGTGCAGTGGTCTCAATTTTTTCCGGAGCTGTATTTTGGTCTCGTCACTACAAATTACAGTGTGCCAGATGCTGTGAGGCGTGTCAAGGTGTTGTTGGGCATATTGTAACCAGGCTTTTTTGTGGCATTGGCACAGGAAAGGCTTCTTTCTGGCAAATTGACCATGCAGCTAATTTTTGTTCAAGTACCGTCGTATTGTGCTCCTTGAAACAACCACACCGTCTTTATCCAGAGCAGCCTGTATTTCTCCTGAGGTTACCTGTGGGTTTTTCTTTGTATCCCGAACAATTCTTCTGGCAGTTTTGGCTGAAATCTTTCTTGGTCTACCTGACCTTAGCTTGGTATCAAGAGATCCCTGAATTTTCCACTTCTTAATAAGTGACTGAACAGTACTGACAGGCATTTGCAAGGCTTTGGATATCTTTTTATACCCTTTTCCATCTTTATAAAGTTCCATTACCTTGTTATGCAGGTCTTTAGACAGTTCTTTTCTGCTCCCCATGGCTCAGTATCTAGCCTGCTCAGTGCATCCATGTGAGAGCTAACAAACTCGTTGACTATTTATACACAGACACTAATTGCAATTTAAAAAGCCACAGGTGTGGGAAATTCACATTTAATTGCCATTTTCACCTGTGTGTGTCACCTTGTGTGTCTGTAACAAAGCCAAACATTCAAGGGTATGTAAACTTTTGATCAGTGCCATTTGGATGATTTCTGTTATTATTATGATTTAAAAAGGAGCCAAACAGCTATGTGATAATAAATGGCTTCATATGATCACTATCCTTAAATAGAATACATTTTTTGCATGATCAGTCATATTTTCAAAATCAACGCCAAAATTTCACAATTTCTGCCAGGGATTGCAAACTTATGAGCACAACTGTACCTGTACGTGAATACACAAAACACCAAAATCCCCATAAACACAGGCCTTCAGGAAAATCAACGCAACATAGTAATTTGTCTATGCGCGAATGGGTTTGTGTAGTGCCTCTTTGTATTCCCCATCAACATTCCTCTACCACATCCTGTTTCTGTCAATGAGTCACCAATTACTACATCACATAAAAGAAAATGTTCTGACTCTCCTTTCTCTGTATATTCTGTGTGTAACACCATCAATAAATTATTATAATTACACTGGCTACTGTTCTGACTTCTCCCACTGTACATTAGTGCCTCTCTCTTCCCCTTTTAAATTAATGATCTATCTGTCTGTTTTACTTAACTCCCTTCCCCTCCAGCTTTTCTGCATCTTTCCCTCCCTCCCTCTCTCTCAAACATTCGTCTATCTTTGACTTCAATCTCTCTCTCTCATCTGCATTAGTCTCTCCCTCAGTTCCTCTCCTTTTCCTACATTAGTGTGGCATTTTCCTTTTACTCCCCTGTCCAACATTAGCCCTTCCTTCCACACTATTTTACATTAGAACTTAAGAGTCCTTGTCTACCACATTCTTCTCTCCTTCCGTATGTGAGGGAGAACTCTCAACAATATAACCTAGAAGCATTCTCTAAACTCCACAGACTTTAAAGCCACACAAGCTCACTCTACCTGACAGTGGGTTTGTTGTGTGTATGCAAACCCTGCCGTCTAACTGCACATTCAAAGCCAACATTACGCAACCATCCACTCTAAAAACCCCAATGTGGAATGTTGTGGCCTTTGATGATTTGTGATGGTGATCGAGTGATTGATCAACAACACTCAACACTGCCTGGTTCTAGTTACTCAATATGAATGAGAGATTTGTCAGACAGCGTGTTTGTGCGGACAGATTGCCCTATACACGATATGGTGCAACTGTGACAAGTCTGATCAGATAAAAGGGTTACAAATATTCTGTGTGCTTGTCGTAAAAAGCAGGAAAGGGGATTATCCCCACCCCCCCCCACAACAGATAAAACCCTTTATCAGGCTTGTATGACAGATGACTTGATCATTGTGAAGCCTTTATAGTCCTCAAACTGAGAGATTCACCACAAGCCTAAAAGACACACGCATGCAAACCAAAGACAACGGTCTCCTGTCATTCGAGCTAATTGTGCCTTGCAGCTATAGCTAATAACATGATGTGATCATAAAAGGAGTGATTAGATAATAACACTTAAAAGAAAAATGGGGGAACGTTTGACAGTGGGTCAACATAAAGAGCTATTTAGGATGTCTGTCGGACAGAATGAGAAAAAGAGGGGTAGTAGGTAGCAGTCTCCTGGTGTCCACCAAAGGAAGGTTTTGAGTGAAGAACAGAAGGGTTAAAATTAAGAGACCACTGCAAATTGAACACTTCTGTTCCTCACTCAAAACTTTCCTTTCCAACTTTTTTGGAAAGGAAAGAAAAGGTGCAGTGGTCTCTTAATTTTTTCCAGAGCTGTATATGGGGAATGGAGAGTTAGAGAGGGAGCAAGAAGGGACAGACAGGAGATAGGGTAAAAACTGCTGAAAGAGATGAGGCAGAAATGTTCCATGCAGTGAGACAGAGAGGAGAGATGGAGTGAAATGAAGGGGATGAAAGAGATGGAGAACCTGAAAATGAAGGGGATGAAAGAGGTGGAGAACGAGACAGGAAAAACAAATGAACAGTGCTTTTTCTATGGGTACTGTGCAATATTAATATATTTCCATATCACATTGTGATCAGTAATGGTTTGTCACCTGCCCTCCATGTGTGAGAGACAGTCACCTTCCCTGCTGTCTGTCTGGTTCCATCTGTTTCCACACCTCCTACTGCTCTGCTCACGTCATACACGGTAAGAGACCTGACCTTGTGTGTTTGTGGTCCTCTCTGTATGCATGCATTCCTGTGTGTGTGTGTGTCTGGGTGGGGTTTCCTACTACCTCTGAGAAAGACGTCTATACCTACCACAAATTATTTCAAATCCGCTGAGCCTTGTGGAAAATGATCAAACAGGAGAGAAAGAGGTGTGAGTGGGGGGAAGAGAGAGAGCAAGATGGTGAAAAAGTGTGAAGAGAGCAAAAAGAGGAAGAGAAAGGGGTGAAGGGTTGAACTATGGCAGGTGGCACTTAATGAGGAGAAATGCCTTAGTGGTGGAAAGTTGTTTTTAAAGAGAAGCAATTATACATCCATTTAGAGATTGATGGCTTAAAGAGCTACCTATCAGTCTATCCAATCCCAAAGAGTGGGAGAAAAAGAAAGAGGGGTTCAACAGAGGATCAAGAGGGTTCAATAGAGAAAGGTATGTTGTTGAAACGATGTGCAAAACAACATTGGTACATGTATTAAATAGAAAGATGAAAAAAAAGAGTGACAAGTGCAAAAGGTCTCTGTCTCACTTCAACATTTGACAGGGAGAAAAATGTCTAAGTGTGAAGATAAATCAAATGTCTATAGAGGAATTGAAGGAGACAAACGTTGATGAGTGCTGGCCTTCTAGGCAGAGTTCTTCTTCTATCCAGTGTCTGTGTTCTTTTGGCCATCTTAATCTTTTCTTTTATTGGCCAGTCTGAGATATGGCTTTTTTATTTCAACTCTGCCTAGAAGGCCAGCATCCCAAAGTCACCTCTTCCCTGTTGCCGTTGAGACTGGTGTTTTGCGGGTATTGTTTAACCAAGCTGTCAGTCGAGGACCTGGAGGCGTCTGTTTCTCAAACTAGACCCTCTAATGCATTTGTTCTCTTGCCTGTTTGTTCACTGGGCCCTCACACTCCTCTTTCTATTCTGGTTAGAGCCAGTTGGTGCTGTTCTGTGAAGGGAGTACTACACATCGTTGTACGAGATCTTCAGTTCCTTGGCAATTTTTTGCATGGAATAGGCTTAATTTCTCAGAACAAGAATAGGCTGATGAGTTTCAGGAGGAAGTTCTTTGTTTCTGGCCATTTTGAGCCTGTAATTAAACCCAGAATTGCTGACGCTTCAGATACTCAACTTGTCTAAAGAAAGACAGTTTTACTGCTTCTATAATCAGAACAACAGTTTTCAGCTGTGCTAACATAATTGCAAAAGGCTTTTCTAATGATCACAAAGCCTTTTAAAATGATAAACTTAGATTAGCAAACAATATGCCATTGGAACACAGGACTGATGGCGGCTGATAATGAGCCTCTGTACACCTGTGTTGGTATTCCATTAAAAATCAGCCGCTTCCAGCTAAAATAGGAATTTACAACATTAACAATGTATACACTGCATTTCTGATCAATTGTAATTGATCAATTTTAATGAACACAAAACGTGCTTTTTTTACAAAACAAGGACATTTCTAAGTGACCCCAAACTTCTGAACAGTAGTGTATATATAAAAGTATAAAATGTTCTTACTATAGGCAAATCTTACTATAAGTCTTGTTAATCTAAATAAAACAATGGTAGGCCCTAAGAGAGGTAAAGATGAAACATTTAATGAGTGAAATCAAAGTAAATGCCAACATGTGAATTGAAGGACAAAAAAGCATATGGTTGAAGTCATAGCAACCATCTGTCAAGTAAAGAATGAAATTATTAAGAGGTAATTCACATGGGCCCTGCAAAAGGACGAATATGTTAGGGTTGGGTAATGTTAAGTATTAAGGTTGAAGTTTGGTATTATGATTAGAGTTAGATATTAAGGTTAATATTTGAGTTGAACAATTACAGTAAGGGTTAATGTTGACCACCTAGTCAAACATCTTATCTGCTATTATCCCCCTGAGAGGAAGTGGGATCTAAACGCTGAGTAGCTTGTGGTGAAGGTGCAGCGTGCAAATGTAAAGGGAGTTTTTAACTAAGCTACTGCTTTTAGATAAAAAGGTGTGTTTGTGCTGGTGTCCAAGGGATTACTAAGGGGTATCACTCAGATGCATCGCTGAAAGATTGTCTGAATACCCAGAGAAGACACGCTCCCTAGTCAATTTCTGACAACGCTGAGAAATCATACTGAGAAAGGCTTAACTGAATGTAATTT
Organism: Esox masquinongy; assembly: GCA_016801175.1. Classification (NCBI taxonomy): domain Eukaryota; kingdom Metazoa; phylum Chordata; class Actinopteri; order Esociformes; family Esocidae; genus Esox; species Esox masquinongy. The sequence continues at coordinate 44,858 of JACXGI010000765.1, read as the reverse complement.
TCGATGGTGTTGCACTGAGCTTTGAATATAGCTTAGAGAAGGGATTTCCAAACAGTTAAAATGCATAAATTGAACATGAATGTCCATCAGCCTCAGCCTGTCTAAATGATATTCAGTAGAAGAGAAGGATTTTAATAATTTCATAGTCAAAGGATTTAGAGATTGGTTTAAAGATTGTTTGTTGCATGTATTTTGTTGTGCCTGACTGCAGTATGAAAACATGAAAAAGTAGATACACTACATGGCCAAAAGTATGGGGACACACGACCATCACACCTATATGAGCTTGTTGGACATCCCATTCCAAAATGATGGACATTAATATGGAGCTGCTCCCCACCCCCTTGGGAGCTGTAACAGCTGCCGCTCTTCTGGGAAGGCTTTCCACAGGATTTTGGAGTGTCTCTGTGGGAATTTGTGCCCATTCAGCAAAAAGAGAATTTGAGAGGTCAGGCACTGATGTTGGACGAAAAGGCCACCTTTGGGATGAATTTCAATTCATCCCAAAGGTGTTCAATGGGGTTGAGGTCAGGGCTCTGTGCAGGCCACTCAAGTTCCTCCACACCAACCTTGTCGAACCATGTCTTTATGGACCCCGTTTTGGGGCACAGGGTCATGGTCATGTTGGAACAGGAAAGGGCCTTCCCCAAACTGTAGCCACAAGGTTGGAAGCACCCAATTGTCTAAAATGTCATAGCGTTAAGATGACCCTTCACTGGAACTAAGGGACCTAGCCCAAACCCTGAAACAGAGCCCCAGACCATTATCTCTCCCCCACCAGACTTTACAGTAGGCACTATGCATTCCAATAGGTAGCAGTCTCCTGGTGTCCACCACACCCAGATTCGTTCATCTGACTGCCAGATAGTTAAGTGTGATTCATCACTCCAGCGAACACATTTCCACTGCTCCGGAGTCCAGTGGTGGCGTGCTTTACACCACTCCAGCCGACAGTTGGCACTGCGCATGTTGATGTGAGGCTTGCGTACAGCTGCTCAGCCATGGAAACCCATTTTGGGAAGCTCTTGAGTCAGTGGCATCGTACCACCTTCGGTCATTCCAACTCTTTCCGTTATGAGTCTGCTTCCCTGTACTGTTGTTTTATTTTCTTTATTTTTATCAGGGATCTGTTTGTTAGATCGGATGAAAACCATCACGAGAAGCGTAAAGCAAACGATACACACTGCTATTCGAATAGCACAACATGCCGTATTTTCACAGCACGTAATGCGTCAACCCGCGAACCCCGCCCTAAGTCCTAAAGTCCGGGGCTTGGCACCAAATGAGAGCCGGGGCTACTCGGCCAAATGAGAGCCGGGGCTAGTGACCGACTGGCACTAGCCAGTGTCAATGGAAACAGAAATATTTCTGGACTTTAGGGTAAAACACCAGTGTTCGGCACCAGTGGAAACGAGGCATAGAGGACACCGGGCCCTCATGAAGTCTGTTCTGACAGTTTGATCAGAAACATGCACACCAGTAGCCCGCTGGAGGTCATTTTGTATGGCTCTGGCAGTGCTCCTCCTCTTCCTCCTTGCACAAAGGAGCAGATACTGGTCCTGCTGCCGGGTTGCTGCCCTTCTCCGGCCCTGTCCAGCTCTCCTTGTGTAAAGGCCTGTCTCCTGGTATCTCCACCATGCTCTTGAGACTGTACTGGGAGACACAGCAAACCTTCTTGCGACGGCACAGATGGGTGTGCCATCCTGGAGTAGCTGGATTGCCTCTGCAACCTCAATGGGCTGCAGGTACTGCCTCATGCTACCAGTAGTGAGAAGGACACAAGTGAAAAACTAGAGAAGAATCAATCAGGAAGTACAAGGAGAAAGTAATTGTCTGTGGCCACCACCTGCAAATCCATTCCCTTTTTGGGGGTTGTCTTGCTGTTGCCTCTCCAGTGCACCTGTTGTCACTTTCACTTGCACCAAAACAGGTGACATTGATTCACAATTGCTTATGCTTCCTAACTGGACAGATTGATATCCCTGAAGTTTAATTGACTTGGTGTTATACTGTGATGATTGTGTTCCCCTAATTTTTTGAGCAGTGTATTTCAGGATTATTTAAAAGTACAGACTGTAAGAACTTTGAAAAGTGCTAACCCTTTCAAATGCATAAGTAGCAAAAAGGTTAAATTGTAGGCCAAAGTTCAGCTAACTTGCTTTGCAGAGGTTTGAATTCCAAGCTGGACATTTCAAGAAGACACATTTCATTTCTGGTCACCCTGGTTTCAGGCAGCAGGATGCAGAATGGGGAAAAGTCTTTTGGAGTTATTTTGGGAACGGTTTTATCAAAGTCTCAAAGTTGAAAGAGCATGAATTAGTTATGATTTGAGCCGTGGAAGGGAGAGATAACGACAGAAAGAGAAACAGACAGAGATAGGGATAGGGTGAGGGAAAGAGAGACGTGGGGGAGAGTCAGTGAAGATGGAGAGATGAAGAAATATGAAGACAAATGAGGAAACAGGGAGAGAGAAAAAAGGCAGAGAGAAAGAGAGAGAGATTGTGTTGTTTACTTCTCCACTGTGACAAAGTGAGATATGGGTCTCATACAGTGTGGTCTTATTGCATTTTGGAACATATGGCATCTATCTGTTATTATTGCCCTTTCCCATTCCCTCTCTCTCTTATCACCTCCAACTTTCTTTCAATTCCTTTTTATGTTGCTTTCCTGCCTTAATGTTGTATCAAACCATCAATCAATTATTTGATTGATTGATGGTTTGTGAATAATTTACAAACAGTATTCTTTTGAGACAATGTTCAGCTGTGAATATTAAATTCAAATGTATTGATGTTGCATATCTGCCAAGCAAGCACTATTTCTCAAAACTCAAAAATTCCAAACTAGTGATAAGGAACACCCTATTTGTGAAACTGATCACTCTTACAAAATAAGATTTGTTTTTGTGTCTGAAGATAACAAAGTTGCCTGGCTTGGATTGATTTAGCAGAGCTGAAAGTTGATTGTTTTGGGTGACATGGAGGTTACAGGGAATAGCTGCTATGGCCTCTGATTTGACATTCAATCCCTAACCCTTGACATCATTGGCCAGACACAGAAAGAACCTGACAGTCTCTTGCCAAAACATACAAATACACATGCACCCTTCCTTTAACATACTTTTCAGGACTTTTTTGGGGCCCAAAGTATGTTCCCATTAAAATCCCCTTGAACGTGAAACTGTAACTAACCCTAATCTTAACCCTAATCCTAAATATTGACCTAACCAGAAAGAAGTTGAAAGAAAACAAAAAGGTTATTTCTAGGTATTTTTTGTAAGATCTCAGAATTTAATTGGCCTTAATCTAAATAAATACATTCTCTGACTCTTCAGACCTCATGGTGCTTACACTCATGGGCACCTCTAAGAAGCTGTCTGAGGATCAGAAAATGAAGATAATCTGATAGTACTGCTTGTAGACAAATCAGGAATGCAAGCAAAACCCCAATATTGCTCCAAAGGACCTGCAGGAAGGTCTAGCTGAAACAGGAGAGGTGCACCAGTCCAATGTATCTGCATGAAAATATTCCGTAGGAAAGCTTACCTGTGATTTCATCACAAAAATGTAAAGCTGAAATATGCAACACAAGACTGTAGAAACTCCAGAGCTGTCTTAGAACTAACTACTGTGATCTGATGAAGAACATTTTTATTTTGCAAGTATTTTGCCACAATTACCAAAGATAAGTTTAGAGAAAAAAAGGAAAAGCATTTGAAAACAGAACACCTTTCCAAAGGTTAATCATGGGGTTGGCTCTACTGTACTATGCTTTAGGGTTGGGTTGCATAATTTACTAAGTTCAAGACCCCGCATCCCACAATGCTTTCACTCTATTACAAGTCCAAATATTTTGTTTCATATGTAGCCAACACATAGACCCAAAGTTGCTGGATTGAGAGCTGGCCAGCAGACAAACTGCTTTCTGTCCTTGACTAATGCAGTTAATCCTAAACAGATCATGGGTGCTCATCGAGGAGCTGGGTTTGGTAAAATGGGTTTGGCAAAATGCAAGAGCAAATCTTTGTTGGACCTTATGTGCAAAATGCTTCCCTTGTAAGGTCCACCTCCAGTACTCACCATCTGTCTCCTGAACGCAGTTCAGTCCCATCATCACTGGAATTCTGAACACCTGTTTCACCTGCCACCTGTTCCTCATTAGCATTTATACAGTGGATATAAAAAGTCTACACATCCCTGTTAAAATGCCAGGTTTTTGTAATGTGAAAGAATGAGACATAGATAAATCATGTCAGAACATTTTCCACTTTTAATGAGACCTATAATGTGAACAATACAATTGAAAAACAAAGTGAAATCTTTGAGGGGGAAAAATGAAAAATAAAAACCTTTCAATAACCTGGTTGCATAAGTGTGCACACCCTCTTATAACTGGGGATGTGGCTGTGTTCAGAATTAACCAATCACATTCAAACTCATGTTAAATAGAAGTCATTACACACCTGCCATCATTTAAAGTGACTCTGATTAATCACAAATAAAGTTCAGCTGTTCTAGTAGGATTT